>SKCR01041270.1:0-95827 GCA_019454045.1 Zanthoxylum bungeanum
GGCCTTGAGGCCGAGAGAGATGAGAGGAGGGAGAGAGGGTTTCTAAAACCGTGTGTTATTAGCAAGAGAGAGAAGAAATTGCTTTTTGTATTTGTTAATTGATTTTCCAAGAAAAACAATTAAACATTTTCCTTTTCCAATTTCAAAAAAGTCGAAGGCAATAAAGCCTCACCATCACATCACTATTTACATCAATCAATCAATCAGTGACAAGTTGTCACATCACTCAAAGTGACTAATGATTTGACGCTTGATTGACTAGTGATTTGACGCTTGATGTGACTTGCGTGCTGCACTCGAATTCGAAATGTGAATGCGCTCACAAACATGCTCGGGCTCGGGTTCGCTAATTCCAAATTAACAAATTTTCCGTTGCGACGTAATTAAAATAATTATACCTAGTAATTCACTATTCACGTCGCTAACGAATTAATTCTAAATTAACTCGTTCTCCCGAATTAAAATCTAATTTCAATTCCGCGTCGAAATCCAATTTCGTATAATATATCCAATATATCATTTTATCGATTAATTCCAAATTAATCGTTATCTCTCTTTAAATAATATTTATCCCAGATAAAATATCTCCGTAATTAATCCCAGATTAATTTTCTCTATCATCTAATTAATCCCAGATTAATAAAGTGCGAGTCATACATCATCGGTGAATCTTCGGGAAGCGACCCATGAGATCCTCGGATATGTTGGCAGTAAATACGGTCGTCGGACTATCCGAACACGAATGTACCTAGTACAATGTTTGTATCGATTTACAAGACAAGGTTGGCTTCTAGCAAAGCGCCATGCCTACCCAATTCTCCAGAAATATCCTTATAGGAATATGTGATCTATATCAGGCGTAGTATACGTAGTATTGCATATTTCGATCCAGTATCGGATGTCACGTGCTAGGCTGGGGCTGGAAATATGTCTGCCTCATACGAAGCACATATCGGATCTCTGGTAACTAGTCTCTATAATCGGATAAACATGACCTAGTTATAATATCCCGATAGCTCGAGCATATAAGAGAACGAGTTCTGTATCCTACGTGACCATCATCTCCACTATGACTGGAGTGATACTTCCATCTCAACTCACACCAATACACTACGATTCTCAATATACCCAGAAGAGGCGTACACAGAACCTGTTAAAGCCCTGGACGACCAAAACCAAGTATATTGATTGTCGCAAGTATTAGCGGTGCAAGTCTCAGGTTAGACCAAATACACCTACCCTGATTCGGACTTCCATAGACACATAGTCATACTACCAATGGAATTCCGAGGGTGTCTATCCAGAGCGAAGCTGTTTCCCGTACCATCGGTAAAACACAACCTCCTTACACTTGCATGAGTCCTATACCCAAATATATGAGAACTATGATTTATGCCCTCATAACGTGCACAAGTGTAATACTAGTCTTTTACGAATTATCGATGTCCATTCTCGATAATACTCTGATTAGGGATATTTAATGATTTATCCTTCATGGACTGATACTGTCTCATATCATCTCAATCCATGAACAAATCATAAGGACCTCCTATCATTTATACATCTTGGTAATCTAATCACAAATGATAAGAGAGCAATCTCCTTTGTCACATATTTAATTTGTACAACAACACCATGATCTGTACAAATGTGACGCTATGGGTCATAATTTTCCAACAATCTCCCCCTTAGCCTATAGCCAGTCACTCGAGTGTCTGAACACCCGAACTATGTACGGTTGGCTCAATTGCTGAGGAAAGGCTTTCGTCAGCGGATTTGCATGATTATCGTCTGATGCGATTTATTCGATCATTACATCACCACGATGTATGATCCGAACGAATCAGATAAATCGAAGTATATATCTGGATCGTTGATGAGAAGTTAATTCTTTAGCCTATGCTGAAGCCTAGCTCAGCTGCTAACAGAACTATATCTAATCTAATTAGATTTGTTATCGACCCAAATGGCTTCTATTGCTGCCTCAGCTGCAGCAATAACCCATATTTTTTGTTTAATCGGTAACATTATCTTACTTGGAAGATTTCCAGCTCACTGTTCCATTATTCAAACTGTATAGTACCGTTTGTATGACCTATAGTCATTATTATCGGTTGGGAAACTTGCAGTAGTGATCCCAGTTACTTCAAGTTTTCCATCTCCATAGTAAAAGATTGCATCCTTAGTTTCTAAGAAACTAACAGATGTTCTTAACATCAATCCAGTGACTATTACTTGGATTGGCTGTTTGTGAATCCATATGCTCAAAGCGTATGAGACACCAGGTCACGTACATTTTTCAATGTACGATTTCTCGGAGAGTTTTCTCGAAAGCCAAGCTTTCACCGATTGTTATTATGGGAATATCATTATTGTATAGGACAGCCACTGTTAGTGTGGTCCCACTAACCCTCTTATATATACAAGAATCATTTCGTTTTGAATTAAATCATATTCCATTATGATTACATCAAAACGATAATTCCAAGAACTTAATGCTTGCTTCAATCCATACATGGATCGAATAACCTCCAAACCTTGTTTGCTAGTTTTGGTACGACAAAACCGACAGAATGTGGTAAACATCCTTCAATAGGTTTCCGTTTAAGGAAAGCGATTTTCCCGTTCAGCTGTCATATTTCATAAATGAAACATGCAGCATCAGCAAGCATTATCCAAATGGATTTACCGTGGCAACAGGTAAAAGGTTGAATCGTAATCGACACAATGTTGATAACGATACCTTTCCGCTAAAAGCCTAGCTTTATATGTTGGTATGTTTCCATCCATGTATGCCTTCCTTGAAGACTTATATAGTACCAATAGGCACAATGCCTTGCGGTACATCAACTAGTATCCAAACTTGGTTGTTATACATGGAACCCATTTCGGATTCTTGGCACTTTTCCATAATAGGGAGTCGATACCTTGTATCACTTCCTCATACGTAGTCAGTTGGTATACCTCAAAAGATTGACATCTTTACGAGGTGAGATCAGAAACCCATGCCCCAAGTTGCTTTCTGACTCTCTCCGACTAATGTGGTTCTTATGTATTCAAAGATTATTGGAATAGTTTCATCATTGATGAACTATTCGTGTTCCACTAAGGAATCGGTGCCTGGAATAGTATTACTCCGATTTTCATCAAGTTTTACTATCCTCCCACTTACCACTGCATATCGGTATTCCTCTTAGGAAAACGCATGGTGAGCAACAATAACATTGTTCTCTTGTGAGTTGTATAAGTACTATAATTATGGTTTCCCTAGGATAACCTATAATTGGCACTTATCCGATTTGATTTTTATTTTGGTATCATCCAAACATATGCCTAGCATACCCAAATATTCAGGAATGAGAAACCTGGTTTCTTTCCTGTTCATATTTAATATGAATTCTGTCAAACAGATTTATGGAACCTTATTCAAAATAAGTTTTGTACTGATAAATGCTTATCCGTTGAAGGAAATGGTAGCTCAGAGCGACTCATGATTAACCTTATCATGTCAAACAAAATTCGGTTACTCTTTTCGGACACACCGTCAAATGACGTGTTCCGTGAGGAGTCCTCATTGAAAGATACTATACTCTTTCAAGTAATATAAGAAACTTATTGCTAAGTATTTTCATCATGGTCTAACCGTGATGGCTTAATACTTTAGCCGATCTGTTTGTCAATTTCGTGTCGAAACTATAAAAGTTTCCGATTGTGTTCTTCAAAAGAAACACATAACCATAGCGCGATGCCACATCCGTAAAGGTCACGAAATATTCATATCCACTCTAGCCTAGCTAGACATGGGCCCACTTGCTTCACTATGAACTAGGGCTACAGATCGGTGGCATTTGCACTTTTACCAAGTAAATAGTGTTTTTGGCACTTTGCCTAATAAACTAGATTCATAGACTTTATTTGAATGGAATCAAATTTGTCCTAGTATACACTCTTCGAAAGTGTGGATATACGAGTCTTGTTTAATTGTGTCCCAGACAACAATGCCACATTTAAGTTTCTACTGATTAAATCAGTTTGAGCTATTTGTTTGTCATGTTATGTTTGAGATTTTATTTATATTCAAAATATAAATAATGTTATTCACATCTAATGTGTTTCTCTCAATATCATCTTTATTTAATGAAACACTTTAGTGTTCTAGATTATAAAGGTATACCCGCAACGGGTTAAACCCTGATATAGAGATAATGCATCTAGTCAAACTTGTTACATTATAATAGTTTCCATACTTAGGTACACACCCGAAGGGTAGTTCCTAAACTTAGGTATCTACAGTTAAAACAGTGACTTTCGTCCCGTTTCCGATTCGCAGATTAAATCTCAACGAAGTCAGTATCCTGCTCATAGCAGATTCTGCACATCAATACATATTTATGTATCACACTAAGTATCTAAAATCCAATTTTAATACTAGTAGTGAACATATTATGACAAACATATTTGAAGTTAGAGCCTTGCCAGTCTTCAATTCCTTCATGTCTGCTTTGTCCAAACGGCAGTCACGTTTCCGCAATCCCGTTTGCCATAATCAGGCAGACATTTTGGGATGTGTCCTTTATCTTCCCAGAAGATTTATAATGATTTTGGCTTTGCCCTTTTCACACTCCAGAAGCCTTTGGCCAAGCTTCGGGTTTCTAGAATATCGAAGTAAAGTGCGCCTTGCGGTACTTGCCTTATTGCAAAATTTGACTTTGTCTCCTTGAGAATAGTCATTTAACTCTCCAAGAGTTAATATTGCAATTGAGTACTTCTAAGATCTAAGAATAGATCTATGAAGATCATTCAATTTCATTATCATACTTTAATGATCTAATCCTTAGTTCTGATTTAGAAATTAAGGAGTCTACTACTTGCGACAAGCTTAATGGATTAAGCACTAAGGTTATCATTACATGAATCTTCCAAAGATCATGCTCTACTATTTGCTTAACTCCGGGCTTAGGCATAATATGTTATTTTATCAAATAAAGTAACTTATTATATTTCAAGACTATCCTGAAATTTATTCCCAATTTGAAAAATTAAACCATTTAAATACTTTTTCCCTAGGATTATGTTTTAAATGTCAATCTTTCAATTTTATCTTGATTTTAATAGTCCAACTATTTAATCAACGATTTAGGTACTATTTATTATAATGATTATTATAGTCCAACTATTTAATTAACTATAATTATTAAATCAATATATTGATTATTATAATCCAATTATACAATCAACTATAAATGAATAGTTTGAATACAATCTAACTGTTTATTAAAACAACAATTTAAATATTAGTCCAACTAACATTTAATTTATTTGACGAATGATATTTGATTTGAGCGCGTATGGCAAGTAATTAAACGAATATTGCAAATTCAATTCTTGCCTCCCACTATTTTTCGGCGAGCCTCTAACCCTCTGTCGAGTACTCGGGAAACCGTGTTTCCTAGTGGGCTAGGATCCCGTTAAATATCACACAATCTTGACTTTGGCCAACAAATTGTATGATAATTAACTGGGTAGATCTCTAAGATCAATTGGATCCAATCAAATTCCTAGATCCATGACCGGCGTAACACACACGTATAACGCAAGCGCACGTATTGTTCAAGTAGTATAAAAATATCGATCCCACGAGGACTTAATATCTAAACTATTAATTTTATGAGGTCAATGATTACTAATATCTAACAAGTTGATTGATTGATTTGAAATGGTGACGATTCTAAATTTAAAAGCAAGTAAATAAATTGTCGAAATAGGTTTTAAGAAAATTCAATATTAAAAACTATCTAGGGTTGTGATTTCTTCCAATATCATTTTAAAGATGAAGTGGTTATCTTAAAGTTGGGTAATATATGATTTATTAACCTGGAACACTAAATTATGTGTAAGCCTCTGTCGATGGTCAGACACAAATACCCATTTTAACCCAATTGAACCATATGTCTATGTCAACCAAATTATCTGGATTCATTAAGTTTAAGTTCCAATTATGGCTACCCCCGCCCGACAGGTATATTCCTATCCTGTAAGGAAATCTATTAAAGGGTTATCTATCCTCAAGGAAGATCGTGGGCTATTGAGTCTAAGGCTGAAACCTAAAATCCCTATGTCTAGTTCATTTTAGATTTACCAGATCAATTTTATTAATGGCCAATTAATGAAAAAGCATTAAGTTTAAGACTCAATAAATAAATCTTTATATTACCCAAGCTATAATCTAACCCTTATAAAACGGTGATATTGGATTTCATCACAACCCCAGATAACTAATTTAGTTACAACACATAACTAGGGCTAGTAAAAACTTGAAAATAAAAGACATAAAGTAAAAATGCGGTAAAGTAAATACTGAAAAAGTAAATTACAATAAAATAAAATGCTAAGGTAAGAGGAATTACTTTTACTACTACTAATTTAGATATCTCCCATAAAATAATATATAAACTTGTGATTCTTTTTCCAACCAGCCATATAGGCGGTAACCTGATTAAGTCAAATTAAGTCCAACCAGCCATAAAGGCGGAACCAAAATTAAATTACCAACCGACCAATCTGGCGGTATCCTTTATTAGTCAGGTTTAAATCAGATTAAAATGAATTACCAACCGACCAATCTGGCGGTATCCTTTTTAAGTCAATATTTTAAATAGTGAATATATTATTTTTAAGGGAGATTAATCTAAATAGTAACAGTAAAAGAATTACCTTTCCCCTAGCTGGGGAAGTTACCTCCTCATGGTAAATAAAAAAACTGTAAAAAATAAAAAGTAAAAAGTAAAAATTAAATTACTATATTAACAAAACGTAATTAAAATTAATTACAAAACTAAAAACTAAAATAAAAACTAAAAATTAAAGAAATAGAGAGAGAAACTCTCTCTTTAGAAAGATTATAAGAGAGAGAGTGGTGCACTGAATTCTGAAATCTCGAGCTCAATTTATAGGCCTTGGTAGGATCCAGCGTCGCGACGCCAGGTCCTCAGCGTCGCGACGCCGGATTGTCGACGTGGCACGCTCTGGTTCGCTGGTTTGAAGATTCTGGATAAGATGATAAGGTGACACGTGGCAGAGTGGTTGGGCTTCAATTATTGTGACACGTGGCGGCTTCTGATTGGTCGCTGAGATTCTTATCCGCCACGTGTCAGATAAGGATAGGATACTCAATTATTGATGCTGACGTGCGCTGACGTGGCGGTGACGTGGCGACGACGTGGCGACGACGTGGCGACACGTGGGAAAGAGACTGTCGGCACCGTAGATTGCGACACGTGTCACTTTCTGATTGGCTGATGATGATGTGGCACGACACGTGGCAATTTGACTCATTGACTTGCTGACGTGGCTGATGACTGGCATTGAGTGTGGGCGACGACGTGGCGACACGTGGCGATGATGACTGTCGGCATCGTAGGATGCTGACACGTGGCACGGCGCATGTTAGCAGATCGCTGTGATGGTGACACGTGGCACGGCGCATTTTAGCAAAGTCAAACTTTTCTTCATTCTGATTTGTGGACCCGGCGCACGTTAGCACTGTTCGGTGCATTTTAGACGTCGCGACGCGGAAGTCGGGGCGTCGCGACGCGCTGCTTAGACCAAAATATCCCTGTTGACGCATTTTTGTCCGTTTTTGCCCCAAATTGCCTCCAATGCTTTCCAAACTTTATTTTATCTACAAAATAACACAAAACATATCAAAATCAAAACGTTCACAAAACTCAAGAAACTATACAAAATATTAGGTTAAATGAGTGGGAATAAGTGATATAAATACCACTCATCAATCCAGTAGGGGGACATCCAAGTCCGAAACATATATAAGTATATATCCAATATATCCAATATATTACCTAACCTTTTTCCTCTGAATCAACTAAGTCTTGTCTTTGGCACAACAAACTTAGTGATCCCAGTTAAGCGTGACCCATTGACCATGGAAAGCTTCGTAATCAATGTCGATGGACAAAGATGGTCTTGACTTTGGCCAACAAACCACAACTTGGACAAGACACCAATATGGAACAAAGCTCTCGTGATTCAAACACATCCTCGACGGACAAATGCCTTGACTTTGGCCAACAAACCAATGCCAGTCTTGGATCTTGAGTAATAATCACTCAATGGAAGGAAAAACGCTTAATATTATCTGAGGGTTTTTTCGCGTGCAAATTGGCAACCAATTTATTATCTTTGTAAAGGTCTCATCATCATACACCCTTAAACATGCATTCTAAACACATAATAAAGCGCGTATAATAAATAATAATGATATGCGGATGGATACTATACACATTGATCCTAGATCAAAGCTCTCTCTTTCCTCTCTCCTCCGCTAGCACAAGTATTTACTTCTACCCGTTTTCACTACATTTCTAAAGAAACCTCATTTACATTGAGGGGAATAGGTGAGAAGAGAAATACAATGAGAAATGAGGTAATAAGGCTGGACACGCAGGTCCAATTAATAAATTCCAAATTTATTACAACAATTTCTAAAATTGCCCCACCATCTAATATCCATCTGATATACATTATTCATGCATCGCAACCATGTATTCACACAAGCATGTTATCAATCAATCTAATCAAATTAATTAATCTGATAATTACTGATCATCCAGTTCAAACAACGATTTGATTTTGCTCGAGTCAAACTCGTTTTGCGAATAAGTACTCAAAGTACGAATTCTCAATTAAATTAAACTACAACATTAAATCCAATTCAATTTGTATTTAATACTAATTCGCTATTTAATTCCAAATTAAATATTACACTTTATTAATAAACATTTACGACTTAAATTCCAAATTTAATCGTTACGGGTCTCAAAGCCCGATTAACGTCCAACGTCAATTTAATTAAAGTCCAATGGGCTTTTAATTAATTTCTTTAAGGCGTGGGCTTCGGCAACCAAAGCCCAATCAAGGAATTACCCTATAAGCCTAGAAATCAATTTAGGCCCATTAGGCCCATTTAAACTTTAAAGGTCCATTAGTCGCATTTGGGCTTTATGGAGGCAGTTTTGGGCCCAATTGGATCCAACCAATTTAGCCTAAACCTAACTTTGTACAACCAAGCCCAATAAGCCCAATAACAACATTTCAAGCCTAATTTCCAAAATAGGCCCAATTAACTAAATTACAAAAATCCAATTTTACAATTTAATTAATCTAAAGTGTATAACATAATTAATTACATAAATCAACATTTCCAAATCATCAATTTACACAACTAATCATGCTCTTTAACATCAAATAGTGTCCAACACAATTTAATTAAAAATCAAACCCATTCATGCTATTGTAGTCTCGGTATTTTAGGTATTTTTATATCCGATTCGAATTCAATCCAATTAAATCCAATTTAACATTACCCAAATGATTTCAACTCATCCAATGAATCAAAATCAAAAAATCACCATGACTTTTACAATTCATTAGTTTCGGCCAAGCCCACTAATTTAGGGAAAATTTGTCCAATTCAAAATTCAATCCAATTAAATCTCAAATCAACTTTACCCAATTGTTTTAAGTCATCCAATGATTAAAAAACAAAAATACCAAGACATTAGGGCACATCATATTTTCGGCCAAGCCTAAAAAATTGGGGAAAAATTGATCCAATCAAATTTTATGAAATTGATCATGCACAACTTCAATTCAACATAATTTAAGCATACTTCATCATCCAATTTCATCAAATCATGCTCAAACACATTTTACCCAATTTTAACCCTAAATCATTTTCATGCTCAATATTGGCTCAAGATACCATTGTAGGAATTCTCTAAGGTCCCAAGGATCAATTATCAAGCAAGAAACACATGTGAATACACGAAGAAATATGGCGGAAACATACTTATAACGATTGGTTTGGATGCGACGAAGAATAAAACTTTTCTCCCACTTGGTGAAGCTCGGCAGTGGCAGTGGCTCAGCAGTGGACTGCACGGCAGTGGGCTGTGATGCTCCTCTAAGAATCGGCCATGTATTTCTTCAAAGCTCCAAGCTCCAAGTGGTGATTCCATGCTCATGTGTTCAGTCCCCTATCACCTTTGTATGTACTCAAATGGTGTGCTAGCACTTAGGAATTATGCCACAAAATTCCTTAGCTTATCCTCTTCATTTTCGGTCCAACCAGTGAGAAGGAAAAAGAAGATGGACTTGAGGCCGAGAGAGATGAGAGGAGGAAGAGAGGGTTTCTAAAACTGTGTGTTATTAGCAAGAGAGAGAAGAAATTGCTTTTTTTGTATTTGTTAATTGATTTTCCAAGAAAAACAATTAAACATTTTCCTTTTTTCAATTTCAAAAAAGTCAAAGGCAATAAAGCCTCAACCACTCACATCACTATTTACATCAATCAATCAATCAAGTGACAAGTTATCACATCACTCAAAGTGACTAATGATTTGACGCTTGATGTGACTAGCGATTTGATGATTGATGTGACTTGCGTGCCGCACTGAAATTCGAAATGTGAATGCGCTCGCAAACACGCTCTGGCTCGGGTTTGCTAATTCCAAATTAACGAATTTTCCGTTGCGACGTAATTAAATAATTATGCCTAGCAAATTCACTATTCACGTCGCTAACGAATTAATTCTAAATTAACTCGTTCGCCCGAATTAAAATCTAATTTCAATTCCGCGTTGAAATCTAATTTCGTATAATATATCCAATATATCATTTTATCGATTAATTCCAAATTAATCGTTATCTCTCTTTAAATAATATTTTATCCCACATAAAATATCTCTGTAATTAATCCCAGATTAATTTTCTCTCTCATCTAATTAATCACAGATTAATAAAGTGCGAGTCATACATCATCGATGAATCTTCGGGAAGCAACCCATGAGATCCCCGGATATGTTGGCAGTAAATACGGTCGTCGGACTATCCGAACATGTAAGTACCTAGTACTACATTTGTATCGATTTACAAGATAATGTTGGCTTCTGGCAAAGCCCCATGCCTACCCAATTCTCCAAAAATATCTTTATAGGAATATGTGATCTATATCAGGCGTAGTATACGTAGTATTGCGTATTTCGATCCAGTATCGGATGTCACGTGCTAGGCCTGGGGCTGGAATTGTGTCTGCCCCGTATGAAGCACATATCGGATCTCTGGTAACTTGTCTCTATAATCGGATAAACATGACCTAGTCATAATATCCCGATAGCTCGAGCATATAAGAGAACGAGTTCCGTATCCTACGTGACCATCATCTCCACTATGACTGGAGTGATACTTCCATCTCGACATCACACCCAATACACTACGATTCTCAATATACCCAGAAGAGGCGTACACAGAACCTGTTAAAGCCCTGGACGACCAAAACCAAAGTATATTAATTTTCGCAAGTATTAGCGGTGCAAGTCTCAGGTTAAGACCAAATACACCTACCCAGATTTCGGACTTCCATAGACACATAGTCATACTACCAATGGAATTTCGAGGGGGTCTATCCAGAGCGAACCTGTTTCCCGTACCATTGGTAAAACACAACCTCATATTACACTTGCATGAGTATCCTATACCCAAATTTATGAGAACTATGTCGTTATGCCCTCATAACGTGCACAAGTGTAATACTAGTCTTTTACGCATTATCGATGTCCATTCTCGATAATACTCTGACTAGGGATATTTAATGATTTATCCTTCGTGGACTGATACTGTCTCATATCATTCTCAATCCATGAAAAAATCATAAGTACCTCCTATCATTTATACATCTTGTGATCTAATCACAAATGATAAGAGAGCAATCTCCTTTGTCACATAGTTAATTTGTACAACAACACCATGATCTGTACAAATAGTGATGTTATGGGTCATAATTGTCCAACACTTAGAACGCGGGGAACTCCTGGAAGAAGCAAGCAGAAATGACAGGATAGCCACTCTGAAGTTGGCTTCTCAATATGTGAGTTTGAAGGGAGAACTAGACAAAAGACAAGCGAATGGTGTTCAGCTAAAGAGTCTAAGAAAAGAAGAAGCTTAGAAGGTAATGGAAAGAGTACACGCCGGGGTATGTGGACAAAACATGAATGGGTTGAATTTGTCTCGCAAGGTTGTAAGACAAGGCTTCTACTGGTCGACCATGGAAGCTGACTGTGCGAAGCTGGTTAAACATTGCCACGATCGCCAAGCACACGGTATCTTGAACCATTTGCCTCACACAGAATTGCACGGGCAATCAGAGCCATGGCCTTTCTCCACATGGGGAATTGACATGATCGGAGAAATTCGACCGCACGTATCGAATTGACATTGTTTCATAGCAGTGGACTACTTTTCGAAATGGGGGGAAGTCGAGTCATTTCGTAACGTTACAGCAAAGTAGATGGCGAAGTTCATAGCCCGGAACATCATATGTCGATATGTAATGCCGCCTCATGTAGTAACAGACGACAGAGTTCAGTTTCAAGGAAAAACGAAGGTAATGCTACAGAAGTATGGGATAGGACATCATAAGTCATCACCTTACAGGCCGCAGGCAAATGGGGCAGTCGAGGTAGCCAACAAGACGATAAAGAGAATAATTAGCCAAAATGAAAGAAAACTATAAAGATTTGGGTGGACAAACTACCGTACGCCCTATAGGGGTACAGAACATCTGTGAGAACAGCAACGGGAGCCACACCTTACTCTTTTGTCTACGGAATGGAAGCAGTACTGCTAGTGAAAGTTGAGATACAGTCTATGCGGGTATTAGCATAAGCAGAGTTACCTGAACAAGAATGGACCTCGCAAAGATTTGAACAATTGGCATTACTGGATGAGAAGAGAATAAAGTATTTACAGCATATGCAGTTATACCAAAAGAGGTTGGCTCGAGCATTTAACAAGAAGGTGCATCCTACTAAAATCATAAAAGGTGATCTGGTACTTAAACAGTCAAAGCCGTCGACGACGGACCCGAGAGGAAAGTTCAGACCCAATTGGGAAGGACCCTACATAGTCAAGAAAGTGATGGGGAATGGGGCAGTGAGACTGTCAGACTTAGAAGGGAACGAGTTCACCGAGCCAATCAATATGGACATGTTGAAGCAATATTTTACCTGAGAAAGAGAAGACCAAGCGATCTCCGGAAGACCTAGCAGAAGACCTAACCCAACGGAATAGGAAATTCACCCATGCATGCATGCATACACGTAACGTACTTTCAATTTTTATGTTTGTTCTGTGTTTGCAGGTTTCAAACAAAATAGAAATGAACAATCACCAGAAAAGAAATGGTAGGAGGAAACTATAAGCAGACCCAGAGGCGATCAAAGACATGCGTAGGCACATGGCGCCAAGGAGCACAATGAGGGTCTAACCTATCCGGAACAGGGAGTACCCCCACACATGCATACGTACACATCACATGCAAGCATTTTTTTATTCTGTTGTTTTTGTGTTCGCAGGCCTCGAAGAAAAGAAAGAAAAATGGCAAAATGCAAGCAAGCTGAGAGCAACCAAACAGTATTAACAGTTTTCAAGAATGGATCCCCAGGGTTGAGGCCCACACATGATCATCAGTTTTGGGAATGAACCCCCAGGGTCGAGGCCCGCGTTACCAGCAGTTTTCGAGAATGAATCCCAAGGTCAAGGCTCACGCTATCAGCAGTCGAAAGGAAGAATTCCAATGAAAAAAAAAAGTCATTGATGGCTAGGCATATGCCTGATGATAAAATTGTTTACGGAATGATGAAATCTTGGAAACGATAAGTGTAAGAGGTGCTTTTATCATGCATTCTGAGTGGTTGATCTCGGCTAGACTCGCGAGCACTTGATTACAGGATCTTAGCAGTGGAAGCCTGAGTAGTCGATGAGATGACTAGTTGAAAAGATAGCGGATCGGTGAATGACCGTTTGCTTATATGTCTATCCTGGTTTACTTGAGTTACGATATGTGGTATGGTTGGAAACGAAAGAAAAGTCTCTGAAGGAAAAATGAACCATCTATAACCGATGAGCGTGAAGCTACCCATGGGCGAGTATTAGGACCACTATGAGGAGAAATGCTACCTTAAAGGGTAGGTGTGTTGAAAAAAAAAAGGAAAATAAGACTACATCATATTGAGTATGAGGAAGTAATTGTAGAGCATGATCAAGACACATAGGTTAGTTAGACCCATTGATCCCATTCTTCAAGAAAAAATCATTGAATTGGCTCACTTAAGGATTAAACTGTGAAAGAATCTTGGCATACACACACTTGGAGTTTAGTTCAGATCATTTACTCAGACGATCGGATTTGAGTTGTATCAAGTACTTTGAAGGTTCCCTGGTTCCGACATGAAGCATCATTTGAGGGCGATAATATGTATAACCATTGGGGTTATCTCGCAAAAGAGAGTAAGACAGTACAAAACACAACATTAGCTGATCTACATTGACCTGGTGCAAGCAACGCAGAACAAATAGAAAAACCCAGTCTGGGGGCAACCCGTCTATCCCTTCTTATATAGCATGTTTTGAGAATAAACCATCACATCCTTATCATTTTTGGGGATGGGTCCCAGGGTCGAGGCATACGTAACCGCGACGCCTCAGGTATGGGGTTTAGCATGCCGGGTATGGCACTCCGGGTATGGAGACACAACCGCGAAACCTCGAGTATGGGGTTTAGCATGCCGGGTTTGTCACTCCAGGTATGGAGACACAACCGCGACACCTCGGGTATGGGGTTTAGGATGCCGAGTATGGCACTCAGGGTATGGAGACACAACCGCGACGCCTCGGTTATAGGGTTTAGCATGCCGGGTATGGCACTCCAGGTATGGAGACACAACCGCGACACCTCAGGTATGGGGTTTAGCATGCCGGGTATGGCACTTTGGGTATAGACACACAATCGCGACGCCTCGGGTATGGGGTTTAGCATGCCGGGTATGGCACTCCGGGTATGGAGACACAACCGCGACACCTCGGGTATGGGGTTTAGCTCACCGGGTATGGCACTCCGGGAATGGAGCATGGGTCGAGGCCCATAACCGCGACACCTCGAGTATGAGGTTTAACATGCTGGGTATGGCACAACCAGATCAACTCATTTCAAAGCAACAGGCAAGTCAAGCAGTAGCTGGCGAGCCAGGTAAGTAAAAATGCATGCATAACTTTGATAGGATTGTCATTGTCACACACTGCACAAGTCCCATCAAAGTGGGGGCGACTGTAGGCACTACATTTTTGCATATAAGTCCCGATGATGAGCCTCGTGCGGAGGCACTACTCTTTAAGTTGCGGAAGTCACGGGAAACGGATGTTCGAAGGGAAAATTCAGAAATTTGTACCTTGTTGGACTTAATTCGTTTGCTTAGCTTCGGGTTCGCTTGTTGGACCTTTGTTTTGAAATCCATCATTGGCCCAAAACCCCACAAGCAACACATCAAGCCCCACATCAAGCCACAAACGCCCAAGCCCACACACTGGCCCACACGCCCACCAAAGCCCAATAAATCACATCCAAAATAAAAATCCACACATTAAACACATGTTGAAATCAAAACAAATCACCTTACCAAATTAAAGAAATCAAATCAAATCCCATAAATCACCTTCCTAATTAAATTAAATCACATGCCTAAACTAAATAAAATCAAATCAAATCCCACAAATCACCTTCCAAAAATTTAGTAGATATTTTCCTTATTACACACGAATTAGACATTCCCCAAATAATTACAATATTCTTTCCCTACCCGTATAAGGACAACCTCCACCCTTGCCTATAAAAAAGGCATAAACTACCCTCAAAAACCCCTGGCACCCATACGGCACCAAGAACCCTTCTCATTTCTTCCATCTTCACGCCTCTCTCTCTCTTAACCAATATTCACATAGACCACTTACGAACTACCCTCACAAACCCTAATAGCCCTCAACACACATTCACAAGTAAACTTCCCTTTGACCACAAATTAACCTTCACGCCTAAAGCCGCCCTCACGTCTTTCAAAGTAGCACAACCCTCACATTCTTAACGGCCACACAGCAAACCCTCACAAACCCTTCACGCAATAACACCCAGCCCTCCATTGCTCATTAACCAAATAACACCCATCCAGCCATTGCTCATTATCCAAATAACACTCATCCAGCAAGCCCCATGACCTTCACGTCTAAAGCCATTCAAACATCCCCCTGACCTTCACACCTAAAGCCCTTCAAACAGCCCTCTAACCTTCACGCCTAAAGCCCTTCAAACAGCCCCATACTTCACGCCATTGCCCTTCAAACAACCTCTTAATTCACAAGTAAACTGTCCTGTTAACACCAAAAAACTGCCCTAAAACAGCCCGTGAACTGCACCCTGAAACTACCAAAAATCAGCCCAGAAACTACCAAAATAACCGCACAAACAGCAGCCTCAATACACATCTATTACCGTAAAATAGTAAGCCAAAACAGTCCCAAATTACTGCAAAAATAGTGACCGAAAAATAACAGCAAAATAGAGGAAACGGCAGTCTAAAACAGCGAGGCAACGAAGGAAAACAACGAACCAGTAAATTGGAAAAGTCGCGGAGCATCAACCCTTCCGACAACCGTGTAACACACTTCCAAGAGACGACTTAAGAGGTTTGACCTGAGGGCACCTTTTTATTTATTCCCGCACTTTCTTTCCGTTAGTTATTATTATTTCTTCGCATGCGTATTATAGTTTCATGTAAGTTGTGGCCATGGGATGAATGAAATATGTGTTATCTCTTGTGGTATATCGGATGGAAACCCGGACGTAAATTCTGTAGCCGAATCCGAATAGACGGTAGTATGATCTACACTCGGGATACAATGCCACGTACCGCTTGAGAGACGCACATATTTCATTTCATCCAAATTTATGTTTATTCGTTGTTTATTAGAAATAGTATGTTACTTTTATGCATGATTATGTTGTTCAGTATGTTATTTTTATGCATGATTTAGTTGATTATTTCCAAGCATGATTTAGTTATTTCTTTCGCATTAGGAACTTAATTATATCTTTTTTACCTTTATGTTTAGATTATTATTTGTTTACATTGCCATGCTTATCAATTTAAGGTATTCATGAGATTGTATGCTTGCCGTTATTCCGACTTACTTTTATGCATGCAAACTTAGATATAGGTTACATGAAAACTTAGATATAGGTCATATGCGGACTTAGGTGTAGGTTATTCTTGCGTAGACTCGGTTATATTATTGCACAAATCCTTTCATTACAAGTGGCATAAGTAAGGGACCTGTAGGACACAGAACTTGATGACACTGTTCTAGGCTCGCGGCCTAGTTGGGAAGTATGAAATAACATAGAGTCGCCACCTGGTGTGAACTGAGACAAAGATTTATGGCCGCACTCACCCCTCGCAAGGGAAGACCTCAAACCGTTGGGTTCGGAATGGTCCCTTACTTATGTCACTTGTATTGATATGATTTGTGCAATAAACTAACCGAATCTATTCAACATTCATGCTCAAGGGTAATCTACGTCTAGTATGCATTCATCAAAATAACTCATAATCTAATTTTGCATGCTTCGAAAATAAGTCTTTAAACGGAAAACACGCAATATCACACAATGAGCACATTAAGCCATTAAACCAAAATAAACAAATAACTATTTAAACATAATCATAAACTAAACAAAATACCATGCATAAAATAACATAATCATGCTTGAAAATAAACAATAAACTAGACTACATCTTGCTTTAAATAATAATCTACGAACTACATCATGCTCAAACACAAGTTTGGATGAGACGAAATACGTGTCTCTTAGGTGGTACGTGGTGTTGTATCTCGAGTACAAACCGCACTACCGTCCATTCGGATTCGGCTACGGAATTTACGTCCGGGTTTCCATCCTATATACCACAAAAGGGAACACATATTCCGCTCATCCAACAATCACAGCATGCCTCAAACGACTCTCATGCGATAATATTTCTAAAATAAATAAAATAAACGAAAGATAATAAATAAAAGGGTGCCCTCAGGTCTAACCTCTTTTGTCGTCTCACGAAAGGGCGTTACACGTCCGTTGGAATGGTGAATGATCCGCAACTCTTTCGGTTCACCAACTGAACGTCTTTCCTCGCTGTTTTGCTGTTCGGGATGCTGTTTTTACTCCATTTCGCTGCTGTTTATAAGCTATTGTTTTAAGGGTTTAAGGGGCTATTTTGGGACTATTTTGGGGACTGTTTTGGGCAGTTTTTAGTGCAGTGTTAGGGCTGTTTGGGGGGTACAAACTGGACAGTTTAGTGGTCAGTATGCGCGCGGTGCATGGGCTGGTCAATGAGCAGTTTGGGCGTGGAGTTAGGTGAGGTTTGCGGCATTTTTGGGGAGTCTAAGGGTGGGGCACAGCTGCGTGAAGAAGCAAGGCTGCGTGGAGTTGAA
This sequence comes from Zanthoxylum bungeanum, assembly GCA_019454045.1. NCBI lineage: Eukaryota > Viridiplantae > Streptophyta > Magnoliopsida > Sapindales > Rutaceae > Zanthoxylum > Zanthoxylum bungeanum. The sequence goes on from SKCR01041270.1 coordinate 18,394, forward strand.
TAGGGTGTTGTCGGTGAGTGGGGCGTGAGTGGGCTTTTAGGTGGCGTGAGAAGTGGCAGGTGGCTAGGCGTGGGTGAGGCAAGGTGAGTGTTGGGCGTGAAAAGTGATCAATGGGCAGGGGCTGCTCGGGTACGTGAATGGAGTTTTAATTGGTTAAAGGGTGCGTGAAGGGCTTAAGTGAAGGCAGATGCGTGGCTTACGTTTGAAGGTTAATGTGTGAATTAGGTCTTTGAGTGTAGAGGGTCGTGTGTCTAGGTTTTGTGAGGGAGGGCTGCCGAATGAGTGAATGAGAGAGAGTGGCTGAGAGAGATTCAGGGTTTTGCTTTGTATTTTTGTAAGAGTGAGCCAGCCAGGGTTGAATGTGTGGGTTAATGGTTCTTTTTTATAGGCCAAGAGAGGGGGTTTACCTTGTTGGAGAAGGAATAGGATTTGTGTGTTAATTGGGAGATATTTTTTAATTAAAATGTGATAAGGGAAATCTTTTAATTTAGGGAAGTGATTTATGTATTTTAGGAAAGGGATTTAATTTAATTTAGGAAGGTGATTTAATTTGTGAATGTGATTAATTTAATTTAAGTTTAATTTTAATTTTTTTTAATTTAATTTGTGACATGTATTTTAAATGTTTTAATTATTTAATTTGTGAGATGTGTTTTAAATGTTTTAATTATTTTTTTGATGTGATTTAATGGGTTTGGTGTGTTTTAAAACAGAGGTCCAACAAGCGAACCCGAAGCGAAACTAGCGAGTTAAATCTGACAAAATACTAATTCCCAACTTTACCCTTCCAACGTCCGTTTCCCGCGACTTTCATGACTAAAGAGGTAGTTGCCTCCATACGACACTCATCATTGGGCTAATGTGTAAAAATGCAATGCCTACAGGACCATTCTGAACCCAACGGTGTGAGGTATTCCCTTGCGACGAGTGGGTGCGGCCTTAAATCATTTTCCCACTTCATGCTGGGTGGCGACTCTATTTTATTTCTCCGGTTTAGTCCCCCACGGGCTACTCCGTACTCCCGACCGGACCGCGAGCCTGGAACACCGTCGTCAGTTTCTGTGTCCTACAGCATCTCAAGAGTTTTAGATATGTCATCCAAAGACTCCTTACTCAAGCCATCCATAATGAAATTAATATTATCTTCACGGTTATCAGACACCATTCCTAAAGAACGACAACAAGTATCACAAAACATGCGACACATTTATAGCATACACCCATTCTTTTAGCTCTTCTCTTTTTAGCATAGGTGCTTCTTCCTAAACCAGAAAGATGTGAAATAAAAGAGTCAGAAGACTCACCTGCCAATCGGAACCGTGCTTCAATAATCCAACGAATGTCGGTAGGAATACCTTTTATTATCGATAGTCTCATTCGTTCCAAGCGAGCTTTGTAGACTTTCATCAGAGATTTTTGAGGGAGAGTAGGGAATTGCTTGTGAAGATTTGTGAGAGATTCTTCCATCGTGAAAAGACTTTACCTGCCAAAATAAAACACACCAGATCATAATATATACACAAATTGCATGGGTTGCCTCACTGCAATCGCTAAGTTTAACGTCGTCAGCTAGACGTGACTTCTCGAACGTTAGGCTGGATCAGAAAGTATGACACTTTCTTTTTGTCGCTCAAATGATTCTCCCCAGTATTGCTTGACACGCTGACTATTAACGTTGAAAGTTTCGTTGGTGTTGGGATCCAGTAACTCAACAGCTCCATATGGTAAAACCTGAGTGATCACAAATGGACCTGACCACCTTGATTTCAACTTTCCAGGGGAAAGTTTTAACCTTGAATTGTATAACAACACATGCTGCATTGTTTCCAGTTGTCTGCGCATTATTTTACAGTCATGCCATTTCTTGGTCTTTTCCTTGTATAATCTGGCATTCTCATAAGCCTGTAGGCGAAATTCCTCCAATTCGTTGAGTTGGTGAAATCGTTTCTCTCCTGCAGCTTGTGGATCAAGATTCAACTTCTTCAGTGCCCAGTACGCCTTGTGTTCAAGCTCAACTGGTAGATGGCATGCTTTCCCAAACACCATACGATATGGGGACATACCAATGGGTGTCTTGTAAGCTGTCTGATAGGCCCATAATAAGTCATCCAGTTTTATAGACCAGTCCCTCCTTGTTGATCCGACGGTTCTTTCCAAGATTCTTTTGATCTCCCTGTTTGAAAATTCAACCTGTCCATTTGACTGAGGATAGTAGGCAGTGGCAACTTTATGACTAACTCTATATATGGATAGGAGCGCATCGAAATATTTGTTGCAGAAATATGTTCCACCATCACTGATAATAGCCCGAGGTGTTCCGAAGCGAGTGAAAATATTCTTTTTAAGGAATTTGATCACCACTTTTGAATCATTTGATGACACTGCGATTGCTTCAACCCATTTGGAGACGTAGTCTACAACAACAAATATGTACAGGTTTCCGAACGATGGCACAAAGAGTCCCATAAAATCAATACCCCATACATCGAATATCTCCACTTCCAGAATGTTTTGTAACGGTCCTTCATTTCTCCTTGAAATATTTCATGTTCTCTGGCACATGTCACATTGAAGAGAAAACAAGTAAGCATCTTCAAAAAGAGTGGGCCATAACAAACCTGATTGTAGGACTTTGGTTACAGTTTTGTTTCCGTTGAAGTGTCTGCCATATGGTGATGAATGACAATGTTGAAGAACATTGTTGACCTCCTCATGTGGAACACACCGTCTCAATAATTGATTAGCGCAGCGTTTGAACAGGTACGACTCATCCCAAACATAGTGCTTGACTTCTTTAAAGAACTTCTTTCGTTGCTGAGTTGTCCATTCCAACGGCCATTTTCTCAAAACTATGTAGTTGAAATAGTCAGCATACCAAGGGACATCATGCTGTTTCATGGCAAACAGTTGTTCATCTGGAAAAGTTTCTTTGATTGTCAGTTATTTGCCAGCTGTTTCTCCATTCTCGAGTCTCGATAAATGATCTGCCACCTGATTTTCTGTCCATTTCCTGTCTCTGATCTCCACGTCAAATTCTTGTAGAAGAAGTATCCAACGGATCAATCTGGGTTTGGCATCATTCTTTGTGATCAAGTATTTGATTGCTGAATGATTTGTGTAGACCACCACTTTAGGACCCAGCAGATAGGAGTGGAATTTGTCAAAAGCGTACACAACTGCGAGCAACTCCTTTTTAGTGGTTGTGTAGTTGAGTTTAGCTTCATTCAAAGTTCTGCTGGAGTAGTAAATGGTGTGGAAAATCTTTGACTTGCGTTGTCCCAAAACTGCACCTACAGTAAAATCACTAACATCGCACATCACCTCAAATGGAAGGGTCCAGTCTGGTGCTACAATGATAGGAGCAGAAACCAGCTTCTATTTTAGGATCTCAAAAGCTTCCTGGCATTCTTTGGTGAAGTTGAAAGGCACATCCTTCTCCAAAAGATTGCACAGAGGTTTAGCAATCTTTGAGAAGTCTTTGATAAATCTCCTGTAAAAACATGCATGTCCGAGAAAGCTCTGAATCCCTTTGACTGATGTTGGTGGAGGTATTTTTTCAATTGTTTCAATCTTTACTTTGTCTACCTCGATTCCCTTTTGTGAGATCCGGTGTCCCAGGACGATGCCTTCCTGCACCATGAAGTGGCATTTCTCCCAGTTGAGTACCAGGTTGGTATCTTCGCATCTTTGTAATACATATTCCAGATTTTGCAAACAGTGGTCAAAAGAGTCTCCAACACAGAGAAATCATCCATAAAAACCTCAATACTCTCTTCTAGCATATCTGAGAAAATGGCCATCATGCAACGTTGGAATGTGGCAGGAGCATCACACAGTCCAAATGGCATCCTGCGAAATGCAAAAGTACCATAGGGACATGTAAAAGTGGTTTTCTTCTGATCTTCTGGGGTGATGGCAATCTGATTGTACCCCGAATATCCATCCATAAAACAATAGAACTCATGTCCCACCAATCTGTCCAGCATCTGATCAATGAATGGTAGCGGAAAATGGTTTTTCCTTGTTGTTTTGTTCAGTTTCCGGTAGTCCATACAAACTCTCCATCCAGTCACAGTTCTTGTTGGAATCAGCTCGTTCTTTTCATTTGTGACTACAGTAATTCCTCCTTTCTTTGGTACACACTGCATAGGACTCACCCAAGGGCTGTCTGAGATGGGGTAAATGATGCCAGCATCCAACCATTTGATGGTTTCTTTCTTCACGACTTCCTTCATGATTGGATTTAGTCTCTGTTGATGCTCCATTGTGGGTTTGTACTCATCGTTCATCAGAATCTTGTGCATGTAAAATGATGGACTAATGCCTCGAATGTCTGCTATATTCCATCCAATGGCTCTTTTGTGTTCTCGTAACATTCTCAGCAACTTTTCTTCATGCTCTAATGTTAGTGAATAAGAAATAATAACATAGTAATTCAGAAGAGTTTCCAAGAAATACATACCTAAGATGGCTCGGTAGTAACTTCAACTCCAGATGTGGTAGTTCTTCAATTGAAGGTTTGATTCTATCTTTCTTCGGGAGTTCTAGACTTTCAACTGGTGGTGTTGATTTTAAGCGGAACGGCTTGTCCAGATAGTTGATACATTTCAGAATTTCAGCATCTAGCTCTCTGTCAGTCATGTTGGTGATGCAAGCTTCAAGTTTGTCTGTAGGAGGTGGTACTGCATCAGTATCCTGGATGATACTATCAATAACATCAACTCTGAAAAATTCTTCCTCTTTTTCATTACTCGGGAATTTCATGGCTTTGAAAACATTAAAGGTAACTTCTTGGTCCTGATCTTTCATGGTTAGTTCTCCTTTTTGTACATCAATAATAGTTCGACCTGTAGCCAAGAATGGTCTTCCAATGATGATAGGTACATCTTTGTCTTCTTCTATGTCAATGATAATGAAATCTGCTGGGAGAATGAGTTTGTCGACTTTGACCAGCACATCTTCAACAACACCTCTTGGATATGCGAGTGTTATATCAGCAAGTTGCAGAGAGACTGAGGTAGGCATTGCTTCTCCAATTTGCAGTTTCCTGTAAATAGAAAAAGGCATCAAACTAACACTTCCACATAAATCACATAAAACCTTACCGATATAATGTTCTCCAATGGTGCATGGGACAGTGAAACTGCAATGATCTTTCAACTTCGGGGGAAGTTTCCTCTGAATGATGGCACTGCATTCTTCCGTCAATGTTACTAGCTCATAATCTCCCAATCTCTGTTTTCGTGAAAGAATGTATTTCATGAATTTGACGTAGCTGGGCATTTCTTCCAAGGCTTCTGCGAATGGAATGTTGATATGCAGCTTTTTGAAAACCTCCAAGAAACGAGCAAACTGTTTGTCCAGTTTGTTTTTCTGAAGACGCTGAGGAAAATATGGAGGTGGAGTGATTTGATCTTTTTCCTTTGCTTCTTTTCCTCCTTCTGTAAACGAGCAAATTGTTTGTTGTTAGCCATTTCTTCGATTAAGTCCCAGGCTTGATCTTCTCCTTTTGCCATCGAAGCTCCTCCAGCAGCAGCATCAATTGTGGTTCTCATCAATCCAGAAAGTCAATTATAGAAAGTTTGGACTTGAAGCCATTTTGGAATCTCATGGTGAGGACATTTCCGGAGCAAATCTTTGTACCTTTCCCAAGCTTCGTAGAGAGTTTCCGAGTCATGTTGTACAAAGGATGTGATGTCATTCCTCAGTTTTGCTGTTCTGGTTGGTGGAAAATACTTTGCAATGAATTTGGTGGCTAGAGTGTTCCAAGTTGTGATGGAACCTGCTGGTAGTGAATATAGCCAGGTGTAAGCACTACATTTTTGCATATAAGTCCCGATGATAAGCCTCATTTGGAGGAACTACCTTTTAAGTTGCGGAAACCGCGGGAAACGGACGTCGGAAAGGAAGAGTCAAGAATTGACTCATTGTTGGATTATATTCGCTGGATTAGTTTGGGTTCGCTTGTTGGACCTCCGTTGTTAAAAGACCTCTCTAGCCCAAGCCCAATTCAAAGATAATTAAAACATTAAAATACATGTCACAAATTAAATTAAATTAAATTAGAGCTCATTTAAATTAAATTAAAATACAATTAAATCAAATTAAAAAAACTAATTAAACCAATTAAATTAAATTAAACTAATATCTAATTAAATAAAATTCCTAATTAAAATAAATCCTAATTCAAAAATTAAATAAATCAAATCCAAATTAAAATCAAATTAAATAATTCACTCACCAATTTAAATAAAATTCCCCACCATTTACAATTATTCATTTCCTTTAATAAACTAAATCAAATCCATCCTCATTTACATAATTTCTTTCCTTTCAAATAACCCATGCAGAAACCCTAATACACTACTATATAAACAAAAAACCATAATCCTCTTGACTCTCTCTCTCTGGCCTCTCTCTCTCACGGCCAAGCATTACAAACCCTTGCCTCTCCCAGCTCATTCACGGCAACCCTAAATTCTAACGTCCCTTGACCAAACAAAAGACCCCAGCTCATAAGCCACAACACTCCCCTGCCAAAGAGAATCAACGAAAAAACACATTGCCACACGCAACAATTCTCTCGCCACATCCCCCCAGCCAACCTTCACGCCACACCTGCAACCTTCAACGACAGCCAAGATCACCAGCCCTTCCCAAACTAAGCACCAACCGACCACAGATCCTCAAACGTAGGTTCCTTCACGTAACTAGCAACACACAAAATAATAGCCCCTCTCCATACCTTCTCTCCTCTCTATCGGCAAACCACCATCAGCAACGCATGAAAAAACCCTAAAGCCATGCACCACAAACATGTTGAAACCAAAACCTAAATGCCACAAACCGCAGCTGTGGGACACAGGAACTGGACGACGCATGCTGTCCCGGGCTCGCGGCCCGGTTGGGAGTATGGAGTAGCCCGCGGGGGACTAAACCGGAGAATAATGGAGTCGCCACCCGGTGTGAACCGGGAAAATGAGATTTAAGGCCACACTCACCCCTCGCAAGGGAAGACCTCAAACCGTTGGGTTCGGAATGGTCCCTTACTTATGTCACTTGTAATGAAAGGATTTATGTAATAATTTAATAAAGTTTAAGTAACATTTATTTCCAAGAGTATCATGCTTCTAAATTCACATGTACAAGATAAAACTTACACCTAAATTTACATATATTTCACTTCTAAGATTGCATGCTTGAAAGTACATCAAAGTAGCAACGAACATACAACTTCATTGGCATATTATATTCACGAAAAACACAAGCACACATGTGAGCTTTTCCAAGTGGTACGTGGAATTGTATCCCAAGTACAGACCGCATACCGCCATTCGGAATCGGCTACGGAATTTATGTCTGGGTTTCCATCTGATATACCACAAGAAATAATACTCAAATGCTATCATGACATGGATATATGAATTGTAATACGATACGTTGAGCCAAGACGAAGGTAAATGATGCAACCAATGGGATAAACATGCTTTTCACTATGATGCGTACAAAGATAAGAATGACTATATGGGATTTCATAATACATGCATGAATGGTATAGTTGGCTTTATGTGAGAGTTGTGCTTGTGGCGTGCTGTGAGGCGTGGGCTGGTGTGATGTGTTCTTTGTGCGAAAGAGTGAGGGCTGCTCACGTGGGGAATTATGGCTGTGTTTAGGTGCGTGGGGGCCAGCTGTGTGTTGGGGTTTGTGGTTGTGTTCAGTGGGCGTGAAGGCAGTGAGTTGAGGAGGGGGAGTTATCGTGAGCATGATGGGGCAGTTACGTGCATGGTGAATGGGTTTATAATATGGTGAGTTGCCGAGGGTTCATGGAGTGTAAAGGTAGCCTTTTAGGCTTATCTTCTCAAATGGAGAACCTTTTAATCCAACACAATAAGCCCTTGCGCCTTTCATTACAATGCATACAAAGATAAAGATAACCATATGAAATTTCGTATACCCGATTGAACACATCTTACATTCAACCGAGCATATATCAACCGGCGCGGCAAAGTATCATGGTAAAGGATTTTAACCCCTCCAAATAGGGGACCTTAATCCGACTTACTAAGCCCATGCGCTCGATCATATCATGCATACAAAAATAAAGACAATCATATCAAACTTAGTATGTCCGATTGAACATATCTTATATCCAATCGAACACACATCAACCGGCGCGGCAAAGCATTGTGGTAAAAGATTTTAACCCCTCAAAATAGGGGACATTTAATCCGACTTACTAAGCCCATGCGCTCGATTGTATCATACATACAAAAATAAAGGCAATCACATCAAACTTAGTATGCCCGATTGAACAACATCTTATATCCAACCGAACACACATCAACCGGTGCGGCAAAGCATTGTGGTAAAGGATTTTAACCCCTCCAAATGGGGGACCTTTAATCCGACTTACTAAGCCCATGCGCTCGATTGTATCATGCATACAAATAATGTGCGGAATTCAAATGACGAAAAATAAATAAATCAAAGCAATATAAAGCAAAAGAAAATGTATTTACTCAAGCGGTACGTGGAGTTGTATCCCGAGTACAGATCATACTACCGTCCATTCGAAATCGGCTATGAAATTTATGTCCTGGGTTCCATCCGATATACCACGAGAGTTGCACATCTCTCATTTTATTCCAAAGCCACAACATACAATATCTCATAATCCATGCAAATTTATCTACTCAAGGGCCACAATATACAATATCTCATAATCCATGCATATTTATCTACTCAAGGGCCACAACATGCATTTCATCATAACAATCTTGCAAGCAATACTCAATAAAATACAAATAAAACAGAAAACGAATGTGGAAAATACCCTCAGGTCTAACCTTTTATGTCGACTTTCGAACTCACGTTTCACGGCCGTCGGAAGGGCTATCACACCGCAACTTTTCTGGTTCACTGGTTTGCATTTTACCTCGCTGTTTCGCTGCTCAAGCTACTACTTTGACTCCGTTTTGCTGCTGTTTCCTCGTGGTTTTGCTGTCGTATTATTGGTCACTATTTCAGGTGTATAGGGGACTATTTTGGGTGTTTTTTTGTGGGTTTTAAGTGCAGTTTTTGTGTGATTATTTAAGGGTTATGAGTGCAGTTTTTATGTTACTGGTTTAGGGATTTTTGGGACTGTTTTGAGGGCTAATAGGAGTGCAGTTTTTCGGTACTGCAGGGAGTTTACGGGGGGCTGTTGTTTCAGTGATATAGGGAGGCTTATGGGGCTCTTTTTTTGACGTGCGAAGGGCTGCTGTATTGGTGTATTTTTCGGTGTTGTGAGGGAGGCTTAAGGAGCTGTGTTTTTCGGTCAAGTAAGGGAAGGAGATGAAGAGAAAATTGTTATATTTTTGGTGTAAAATGCATGAATGGAGAGCTTGGAGAGGGGGTTGGAAATTCTTTGCTTCTTTTTTCTTGTGGTGGGCGTAAATTAGGAGGGGGGAATGCCTTGGAGAGGTGTGGTTTATATAGAGAAAGGCTAGGGCTTCACCTTGTCTCATAATGAATAGGATTTGGCATTAAATGGAGGATTTGATTTGGTATCCAACAAGAAAAAGATTAGATTGAGGGGGGACAAATTTGGTTCAAATTAGGAATAAAATATTTGATTGGTTAGGATTAGGCATGGCATCTTTTTAATTTAGTATGTAATATATTTGATTTGTCCAAATTAGGTATGATTATATATATGTTTTATTTAATTGGTAAATGGCTTAAAATATTTTATTTAATTCAAATACATTATCTAATTATATTTAATCTAATATTTTATTTAATTTCGGTGATTGGGCGTGTGGCTTTTGGTTGGGCGTGTTGGCTTTGGTTGGTGGGTTTGGTTTGTGTGGACAAGGTGTGTGGGCTTGCGGGGGTTTTGGGTCAAGGCAAAGGGGCTTGCGGGGATTTTGGGCCAAGGTTATGTGATTTGTGAGTGTTTTGGGCCAGGAACAATTTTTAAAACGGAAAACCAACAAGTAACCCGAAGCTAAACCAGTGAACTTAATCCGAATATGAGTCAATTCTTGACTCCTCCCTTCCGACGTCCGTTTCCCGCGGTTCCTGCGACTTAAAAGGTAGTGCCTCCAACTGAGACTCATCATTGGGTTTCACATGCAAAAATGCAATGCCTATAGTCGACCCCACTTTGGTGGGACTTGTGCAGTGTGTGACTTTGAACAATCCTATCAAAGTTATGCAATGCATTTTTACTTACCTTGCTCATCTGCTGCCTCGAGCTGAGTTGGTGCTGCAGTGGACCTCGATCCTGGGACGCATCCCACTAACTGCAACTAACAACGGGGGCACCTCGACCCTGGGCGCCTCGACCCAATACCGCTGACAATAGGGACCTCACCCTCAAACTGATGACGTAGTGGGCACCTCGACCCTGGACGTATCCTGGATTTACAACCGACAATGGGGGCACCTCGACCCTGGGTACCTCGACCCAACACCGCTGACAATAGGGACCTCACCCTCAAACTGATGATGTAGTGGGCACCTCGACCCTAGGACGCATCCCGAAACTAAAACCGACAACGGGGCACCTCGACCATGGGCACCTCGACCCAACACCGCTGACAAAAGTGGGCCTCGCCCATAAGCTGATACTAATGTGGGCCTCGCCCAAGGCTGATACTGACGTGGGCTTCGCCCCAAACTGATGTTGATGTGGGCCTCGCCCCCAGACTGATGCTGATGTGGGCCTCGCCCCCAGACTGATACTGATGTGGGCCTCGCCTCTTGGGACTCATCCCCAAAACTGAAACTGCGTTGAAGCTGTTTGGCTCTTTTCTGCCGCTTTCTCTTTTCTTCGAACCTGCGAACACAAAACAAAAACAAACACGGAAAGAATGCAATGTTACGTGTATGCATGAATGATTTTCCTACTCCGTTGGGTTAGGTCTTCTGCCAATTCCCTTGGTGACCTCTCGGTTCTTTCTCCCTCAAGCAAAGTACTGTTTCAATCTGTCCACGTTGATCGGCTCGGTGAACTCGTTTCCTTCCAAGTCTGATAGCTTCACTTCTCTATTTCCCATTACCTTCTGCACTATGTAAGGTCCTTCCCAGTTAGGTCTGAATTTTCCTCTCGGGTCTGTCGTCGACGGCCTCGACTGCTTAAGTACCAAATCACCCTTTCTGATCTTGGTGGGGCGTACTTTCTTGTTGAATGCTCGAGCTAGTCTCTTCTGATACAACTGCATGTGATACAAAGACTTTGTTCTCTTCTCATCCAGCAGTGCTAACTGATCAAACCTCTGTACGGCCCATTCTGGTTCTAGTAATTATGCCTCTGCTAAAACCCTCATGGACTGTATTTCCACTTCTAGTGGCAATACTGATTCCATTCCATAGACCAAAGAGTAAGGTGTGGCCCATGTTGGTGTTCTTACTGATGTTCTGTACCCCCACAAAGCATACGGTAATTTCTCGGCCATATCTCTGTAATTTTCTGTCATCTTGGCTAAAATCATCTTTATGGTCTTGTTGGCTACCTCAACTGCCCCATTTGCCTGCGGCCTGTACGGTGATGACTTGTGGTGGCCTATCCCATACCTCTGTAACATTGCCTTCGTCTCCCCTTGAAACTGAACTCTGTTGTCTGTCACTACATGATGCAGCATACCATACCGACAAATGAGGTTCCGAGCTATAAACTTTGCCATCTGTTTTGTTGTAACATTACGGAAAGATTCGGTTTCTACCCACTTCGAGAAGTAATCTACTGCCACTACTATGAAGCGATGCCCATTTGATGCATTCGGTCGAATTTCCCCAATCATATCAATCCCCCATGCTGAGAAAGGCCATGGCTCTGACAACCCGTGCAACTCTGTGTGCGGCAAGTGATTCAAATTGCCATGTGCTTGACAGTCATGACAGTGCTTTACCATATTTGCGCAGTCTGTTTCCATGGTTGACCAATAAAAACCTTGTCTCACTATCTTTCGGGACAGACTCAACCCATTCATGTGCGGACCACATACCCCGGCGTGTATTTCTTCCATTACATGCTGAGCTTCTTCTTTTCTCAAACACTTCAGCTGAATACCGTTTGCTTGCCTCTTGTACAGTTCCTCTTTCAAAGTCACATACTGGGAAGCTAACTTCTGAATGGCTATTCTGTCTTTTCTGCCTGCCCCTTCCGGGAGTTCACCATGTTCCAGATACCTTTGAATGTCATAATACCAAGGTTTACCGTCGTCGACCTCAACTTCCAGAATTCTTTCTATCTCATAAACAGGTCTGCTTGCTGTTGTCAGTATCAACGGTCTCATCACTAACTTTTCTGGATTTTTCCAAGTTGCTGCAAGTGTAGCCAATGTATCTGCCATCTGATTCTCCTCTCTCGGTAAGTGCTGAAACTTACACTCGGGGATAACCTGTGCCAATTTTCTGAGGTAAAAAAGGTAAGGTTTCAATCGTTCTTCTTTCAATTCCCATTCTCCTCGCATCTGCTGGACCACCAACATAGAATCTCCGTAGACTTCCACACTCCCGGCCTTCAAGGCTATCAATGCCGTCAAACCAAAAGCACATGCTTCATACTCGGCCATGTTGTTAGTCACTCTGAATGTCAACCTCTGATTTTGTCGAAGGTTGTCTGACACTGTTCATTCCATATCACTGGCTGATCTTTTCTCAACAGTTTGAAGATAGGCTCACATACTGACGTCAATTTGGCGATGAACCGACTGATGTACTGAATCTTCCCCAAGAATGCTCTGACTTCTTTTTCTGTCTTCGGTGCAGGCATTTCTGTGATTGCTTTGATTTTCTCAGAATCTACCTCTATTCCGCCCATTCCCACTGTATGACCAAGCAATTTCCTTGATGTCACCCCAAACACACATTTCTTGGGATTTAGCGACATGTTGTATCTGTCAACTCTCTGAAGGAACCTTTCCAGTGCTTCGATATGCCCAACTCTTGTCTCTGATTTCACCATCATGTCATCCACATACACCTCAATCTCTTTGTGCATCAAGTTATGGAAAAGTGTAGTGGCCATCCGCTGATAAGTAGCCCCCTCATTCTTAAGCCAAACGGCATTACCTTGTAACAATAAGTACCCCACTCAGTAACAAATGTAGTCTTATGTTTGTCTTCCTCAGCCATGAGAACCTGATTGTAACTAGAAAATCCATCTGCAAATGAATACATGGCAGATAAGCCGCACTATCAACCAGAACATCTATATGCGGCAGAGGAAAATCATCTTTCGGACAAGCCTTGTTGAGATCTCTGTAGTCTACACATATTCTGACCTTCCCGTCTTTCTTTGGCACCGGCACTATATTAGCCAACCACTCAGGATACTTTACTACTTCCAGGAACCCCACATCTATTTGTTTCTTAACTTCCTCTCTGACTTTCTCAGCCCATTCTGGTCTCATCCATCGGAGTTTCTGTTTTACTGGCCTCATATTCGGATAAGTTGGTATTGTGTGTTGGGCAATGTTTCTGTCTACCCCAGTCATGTCCTCATAGGACCAAGCAAACACTTTGGCATATCTGACCAACACTTCTTCTAGTTTCTCCCTCTCTTCGGAGGTTACTTCACTTGCAATCAGAATTTCCTTGGGGTTCCAATGTACCCAAGTTAAATGCAGTAGTTCTGGCTGAATGATGTCAAATATGCTTGATTCGTGCAGCAGAGTAAATGGAAATGACTCAGGCAAGTAAGCAAATAAATGTCTTTATTATTGGATAATACGGAAGTCCATTCAAACAAATCAGGAAGGTAAATGTCTTCATCATCTATAGACACTTCTTCCTCTGCAATCAGGTCTTCCTCAGGCTTTTCGTCCTCTCCCAGAGTCGGGCTCTCTAACTTCAGTAGTTCTCTCCTCCCAATTCTCTTCTTCTTTCCCCACAATTTCTTCAACTATCCGTTTCTTACCCAACATATCCTGGAAGATCTCAAACCCAGGTAGTACCACAATCCCATTAACTTTCCACAGGTTTAGGCTCCCCTTGATATCCTGAAGCTTTCACAAAACACTCCATCAGTTTCAGGCCCTTTTTCTTGACCTTCGGTTTTCTTCATCAGATTTGTACCCCAAACCTTTCGAGTAGTCTGTCCTCTGAAATCTGGCATTTTGAACCTTAACCCGGCTCAAACTTCATTTTTTTCATGATCCTAGCCACCCTAGGATCCACCCATACCTCAAAAGTAGCTGACACCTGAAACCTCGTGAAAGGTTGTCTCAATCTGCCAAGGCACAGCAACGACATTATCTACCTCAGCCCAGATAGTAACAACTTCTCCCTCATACGGGAACTGATCATCTGATGTAAAGTGGAAGGCACGCCCCCAAGTATGTGAAACCAAGGCCTTCCCAACAACAAGGCAAAAGTTGCTGGGATGTCCAGCACTGTAAACTCAACTTCATCTTCAATAGGGCCTACCTTGACCATAGCCACAAAAGTACACTCGACTCCCCTTTTGCTGTCATCATAAGCCTTAATAGTCATGCTGGAGGGGTCCAAGTCTGATGCTTTCATACCCAATCTCGCCAGAATTTTCAGCGGGCACACAATTGATGGACGAGCCGTCATCCACCATCACACATGAAGTTCTCTTGCCCCTCACCTCGGCCCTGATAAATAGAGGCCTATTATGATTTCTCCCCTCCGCCGGGAGTTCATCCTAAGAAAAAGATATCTGCAAAGCTTATTTCTGAACTGACCCAACAAACATTGCAGGGTTGGCGTCTTCTGGAACCACAATCTTGCTCAAGGCCTCAACCATGGCCTGCCTATGCTCCCGAGATGCACATAACAGTTCCCAGATACTCACTTGTGCTCTAGTCTTCCTCAATTGCCTCAGCACTATATCCCCCTCAGTATTTTCTGCAGTCTCAACCATTATCTACCATCTGTCAAAACTTCATTACCCTTCTCCGCCATATCATTGTAAAAATGACCACTGCGCGTCATTCCCCTTACTTCTTCCTCATCACTGCTAGAGAAATCAAGCCAAAAGTTTTTCCCCTGCTCAGTCTTATCTTCACTAGTACTATCCCAGATTCCCAGGCAAAAGGCTTGAGGGTGAAAGGATTTTAGGACAAGGTCTTCAGGGAGGCCAGAATTGATCATATAGGCTGGTGGTGGTACGGCACGGTAGTTGGGCAAGGGGTTTCTGTGTGTGTCAGGCTGTTCTGTTTCTAGGTCAGGTATTTTATTGGAGTCTATCAGGTCTTGGATTTCATGGCGGAGTCGGGCGCAATTGTCGGTGTCATGGCCCTTTTGTTGGTGAAAGTGACAGTAAAGGCTTAGGTTATAATGTGATGGTGGGGGATTGGGTAATGGTTTGGCTTCTAGGGGTGACAGAAGTCCTTGTCTCTTCAAATTCTCCAATACTTTGGACAAAGGCCTACCCAAGTTGGAGAATCTCCGGTTCCGGATAGCGGCAATCTCAGCAGAAGAAACGGGCTTTGTTCCCGATGTCCCCCCAATGGGCCTCCTGTTCAGACAATAGAATTTTCTGTTTTCGGCCTCTTCTTCCTCAATATCCATGACAGTTTCCCTCAACTGCCGAAAATCAGTAATCATGGAGGTCATCCTCTTTAGCTTCCCATAGATGGAGGGCTTGGTGCCCTTGATGATCATTTTAATCTTGTCCTTCTCCGAGGGCCTAGTTTGCATTTTCAACAACTGACCCCTCCACTGGTCCACATACTCCTTAAAACTCTCCTCTGATTTCTGCTTAACATTCTCCAGATCACGGAGTGACAGATCGATCTCTAGGTCAGTGACATACTGCTTTAGGAAAGCATCAGCAAACTCCCTCCAATCTTCCTTCACTTTCTTCTCCAAACTGTGGTACCACACCACGGGAGCTCCCACGAGCGACATTCCAAACATTTTCTGCACTTGGCGCTGAGATAAGCCAACTGAACTCATGACTGATACAAATTATCGGAGATGCACCCTTGGATCCCCATTCCCGTTAAACTTAGCCATATCAGGCATCTTGAACTGTGCCGGCAACTGTTCCTCGAAAGTCAGTGTGTCATAATCCAGTAAATCTTCATTCTTACCCCTCATCTTGCGGGTAACTGACTCAACCTGATCCCGAAGTTTGTGTAACTCTGCTTGAGACCCAGATACTCTGTCTGTTGCATACTCTGCCATATCATCATCAAAAGCGGGGATATCATCCCTCAATCCATTCGGAGGCTCCTCACGTCTCACATTCTCAGAATTTCCCCCAGCACGGGGCACAGCCATACCAGCCATATCAGTAGTCAAGGCTTGCAACTGTTCAGTAATCTTGGCGAGACGTTCTCAAACTGATCCATACGGGATACCTCATTACCGGATTCACTCATGACTGTTATTGTTCTTTTAATGAGCCTTGTTCCTTCTCTAACCCAAACAGTATCTATGATGTCTTTTTGAGACATAGAAGGTGTTAACATGACATATGTATGTATGAGGTGCATGAGATGCATGTAATATATATAACACATACTAAATCAACTAAAATTTTCAAAAAAAATCGGCCCGTTATCATTTTAGAAGCTTTTGGGCTAACTTTCATAGGAGTGAACTCGTCCCAGTTTAAATGGCCCAACGAGTACACATCTCATGGAAAGGAGCCCAACTAATTCCAAATGGTAATGTTCCGAACACAATCACAAAGTGGCCCATCAGCACTTAGAAGCCTTTGGCCCAATCATCATAAAATACATTCTTGTCCCAGTTTAAATGGCCCAACAAGCCCATATCCCATGACAAATGGTCCAAATGGATCCAAACAACGATGTTCCCAAACACAAGCATAAAAGAAAGATAATGCAAACATAAAGTAATAATTTCTACAGAATGGCCAATCAACATTTCAGAAGCTTTGGGCCTAATGGTCATAAGGTACGAACTCGCCCCAGTTTAAATGGGCCAGCAAGTTCGCATTTATGACAATAGTCCAACTGCATCCAAATGAGGATGGTCCAAAAGCAAATATTCAAGGAAATAATTGTTACTTTAACCATACAAACCGGTCTATGGGTGGGTTCGCAAGAGTGTAGACAAAGGCTCTCACCGGTGAAGGATGGCCCACAACTAGGTCTCCCCGATCAAGGGTTCGAGCGACCAAATGAGCGCACCCTTTTTTATTACACTAAGGTACGTGCCAATGAGCTATGGTGTGTGACTGACTGTCAAATGGATTTCCCGTTTTAGATTCCCCAGAGGGAGGGTGGAGCGAGGCTCTCTTAAGTACCCTAGCCTCTTAGGCTCTTATCGCTTGGTGACAGGAATAAACAACGAGTCCTCCAAATTAGTCCATCACAATAGGCTAAGGGTAGATGGCCATATAGGTGCCTTCACAGCTTTTCCTTCTAGGAAGGTAGTGAATGAAGAAAAAGACACCAAACCATTACCTAGCCTCAAGATGCCCTTGATTAAACCCTCATTTTATCCACTATAGACACGGCCAATTAGAACATAAATCCAAACATTACAAGACAATATTTCGGGGCCAATTCTCTATCCCCAATGGAGTCGCCAGACTGTGGGACACAGGAACTGGACGACGCATGATGTCCCGGGCTCGCGGCACGGTTGGGAGTACGGAGTAGCCCGCGGGGGACTAAACCGGAGAATAATAGAGTCGCCACCCGATGTGAACCGGGAAAATGAGATTTAAGGCCGCACTCACCCCTCGCAAGGGAAGACCTCAAACCGTTAGGTTCAGAATGGTCCCTTACTTATGTCACTTGTAATGAAAGGATTTATGTAATAATTTAATCAAGTTTAAGTAACACTTATTTCCAAGAGTATCATGCTTCTAAATTCACATGTACAAGATAAAACTTACACATAAATTTACATATATTTCACATCTAAGATTGCATGCTTGAAAGTACATCAAAGTAGCAACGAACATACAACTTCATTGGCATATTATATTCACGAAAAACACAAGCACACATGTGAGCACTTTTCCAAGTGGTACGTGGAATTGTATCCCAAGTACAGACCGCACTACCGTCCATTCGGAATCGGCTACGGAATTTATGTCTGGGTTTCCATCCGATATACCACAAGAAATAATACTCAAATGCTATCATGACATGGATATATGAATTGTAATACAATACGTTGAAGCCAAGACGAAGGTAAATGATGCAACCAATGGGATAAAAATGCTTTTCACTATGATGCGTACAAAGATAAGAATGACTATATGGGATTTCATAATACATGCATGAATGGTATAGTTGGCTTTATGTGAGAGTTTTGCTTGTGGCGTGCTGTGACGCGTGGGCTGGTGTGATGTGTTCTTTGTGCGAAAGAGTGAGGGCTGCTCACGTGGGGCATTATGGCCGTGTTTAGGTGCGTGGGGGCGAGCTGTGTGTTGGGGTTTGTGGGTTGTGTTCAGTGGGCGTGAAGGCAGTGAGTTGAGGAGGGGGAGTTATCGTGAGCATGAGAGGGCAGTTACGTGCATGGTGAATGGGTTTATAATATGGTGAGTTGCCGAGGGTTCATGGAGTGTAAAGGGTAGGGGATATGGGTACACCAATGACAATAGGTCGAGCCAAGACAGGGATAAATGATGCAATCAATGGATGAAAGACACGGCAAATATCGTGATGAAGGTAGCCTTTTAGGCTTTTCTTCTCAAATGGAGAACCTTTTAATCCAACACAATAAGCTCATGCGCCTTTCGTTACAATGCATACAAAGATAAAGATAACCATATGAAATTCCGTATACCCGATTGAACACATCTTATATTCAACCGAGCATATATCAACTGGCGCGGCAAAGTATCTTGGTAAAGGATTTTAACCCCTCCAAATAGGGGACCCTTAATCCGACTTACTAAGCCCATGCGCTCGATCATATCATGCATACAAAAATAAAGACAATCATATAAAACTTAGTATGTCCGATTGAACATATCTTATATCCAACCGAACACACATCAATCGGCGCGGCAAAGCATTGTGGTAAAGGATTTTAACCTCTCCAAATAAAGGACCTTTAATCCGACTTACTAAGTCCATGCGCTCGATTGTATCATACATACAAAAATAAAGGAAATCACATCAAACTTAGTATGCCCGATTGAACATATCTTATATCCAACTGAACACACATCAACCGGTGCGGCAAAGCATTGTGGTAAAGGATTTTAACCCCTCCAAATGGGGGACCTTTAATCCGACTTACTAAGCCCATGCGCTCGATTGTATCATGCATACAAATAATGTGCGGAATTCAAATGACGAAAAATAAATAAATCAAAGCAATATAAAGCAAAAGAAAGTGTCATTTACTCAAGCGGTACGTGGAGTTGTATCCCGAGTACAGATCATACTACCGTCCATTCAGAATCGGCTATGAAATTTATGTCCAGGTTTCCATCCGATATACCGCGAGAGTTGACACATCTCTCATTTTATTCCAAAGCCACAACATACAATATCTCATAATCCAAGCATATTTATCTACTCAAGGGCCACAACATGCATTTCATCATAACAATCATGCAATCAATACTCAATAAATAATACAAATAAAACAGAAAATGAATGTGGAAAATACCCTCAGGTCTAACCTTTCTTTCGACTTTCGAACTCACATTTCACGGCCGTCGGAAGGGCTATCACACCGCAACTTTTTTGGTTCACTGGTTTGCGTTTTACCTCACTGTTTCGCTGCTCAAGCTACTGTTTTGACTCCGTTTTGCTGCTGTTTCCTCGCGGTTTCGCTGTCGTATTATTGGTCACTGTTTCAGGTGTATAGGGGACTGTTTTGGGTGTTTTTTTGTGGGTTTTAAGTGCAGTTTTTGTGTGATTATTTAAGGGTTATGAGTGTAGTTTTTATGTTACTGGTTTAGGGATTTTGGACTGTTTTGAGGGCTAATAGGAGTGTAGTTTTTCGGTACTGCAGGGAGGTTTACGGGGCTGTTGTTTTGGTGATATAGGGTGGCTTATGGGGCTGTTTTTTTGACGTGCGAATGGCTGCTGTATTGGTGTATTTTTCGGTGATGTGAGGGAGGCTTAAGGGGCTGTGTTTTTCGGTCAAGTAAGGGAAGGAGATGAAGAGAAATTTGTTATATTTTTGGTGTAATATGTGTGAATGGAGAGCTTGGAGAGGGGGTTGGAAATTCTTTGCTTCTTTTTTCTTGTGATGGGCGTAAATTAGGAGGGGGAATGCCTTGGAGAGGTGTGGTTTATATAGAGAAAGGCTAGGGCTTCACCTTGTCTCACAAGGAATAGGATTTGGCATTAAAGGGAGGATTTGATTTGGTATCCAACAAGAAAAAGATTAGATTGAAGGGGGACAAATTTGGTTCAAATTAGGAATACAATATATTTGATTGGTTAGGATTAGGCATGGCATCTTTTCAATTTAGTATGTAATATATTTGATTTGTCCAAATTAGGTATGATTATATATTATGTTTTATTTAATTGGTAAATGGCTTAAAATATTTTATTTAATTCAAATACATTATCTAATTAATATTTAATCTAATATTTTATTTAATTTCGGTGATTGGGCGTGTGGGCTTTTGCTTGGGCGTGTGGGCTTTGGTTGGTGGGTTTGGTTTGTGTGGACAAGGTGTGTGGGCTTGCGGGGGTTTTGGGTCAAGGCAAAGGGGCTTGCGAGGATTTTGGGCCAAGGTTAGGTGATTTGTGAGTGTTTTGGGCCAGGAACAATTTTTAAAACGGAAAACCAACAAGTAACCCGAAGCTAAACCAGTGAACTTAATCTGAATATGAGTCAATTCTTGACTCCTCCCTTCTGACGTCTGTTTCCCGCGGTTCCCGCAACTTAAAAGGTAGTGCCTCCAACTGAGACTCATCATTGGGTTTTACATACAATAATGCAATGCCTACAGCAGCCATTGCCTCTAAATCACAGCCTCAAACGCGTCACTCAACACGCACTAACCGACCTCACGCATAAGACACGCCCCAACTCCACTCATGTAGCCACACAAACCTAATGCCACCTGCCCCTCCACTCGTCACAACCTTCAACACACCTCACAGATCAAACATTCTTCACACCCTTCTCATCAAGACGCCAATAAGCCACGCACCTGCCCCACTTCGCTAGCCACGCCAGCCCACTCACAGCCTGCACGCATCTGCCCCACTTTGCTAACACGCTAAAGCACTTCACAACACACTGCTCACACCACAGCCACACTCCACGCCTAGCCTGCCAACACGCACAAAGTACACTCCTCACAATGATGCCAACACCCACTCCATGTACGCTCAGTTCAGTCCCCAAAAAACTGTACAAAACAGTCCCGAAACAGCCCCTCAAACACCACTGAAAACTGTCGCAAAACAGCCCCTATTTCCTTTCCAAAATCATCAAAACAGTCCCCTAATTGCCTTAAAATAGTGACCCGAAAATACAATAAAAACAGCAGCGAAACGGAGTGAAAACAGCAGCCCAGACAGCGAAACAGCGAGGAGAAACGTTGGATTAGTGAACCAGAAAAGTTACATAGCATTCTCCCTTCCGACGGCCGTGTAACATGCTTTCGAGAGATGACAAAAGAGGTTAGACCTGAGGGCACCCTTTTTACTTATTATCTTTTATTTCTTTTATTTATTTTATTAAATTATTGCATGAGAGTCATTTGTTGAGGTATGATGTGAATTCCGGATGAACGGAATGCGTGTTCTCTTTTGTGGTATATCGGATGGAAACCTGGACGTAAATTCTGTAGCCGAATCTGAATGGACGGTAGTGCGGTTTGCACTCGGGATACAACGCCACGTACTACTTAAGAGACACACGTATTTCGTTTCATCCAACCTTGGACTCGAGCATGATTCAGTCTAGTATGTTATTTATCTTTTAAGCATGATTTAGTTGTTTATTTTTAAGCATGATTAGTTATTTATTTTGCATTTAGAATTTTCATTATGTTTATGTTGTTATTTGTTTTCCGCATTAAATAAATGAAGTATGTTCATGAGATTGCCGTGTGTTATCGTGTGTTATAAGGACTTACTTTCCGAGCATGCAAACTTAGACATAGGATTTATCTTTATGAACATGAACTAGATATAGGTTGTTCTTGAGCATGTTGCGTAGATTCGGTTAAGATATTGCACAAATCACATCATTACAAGTGGCATAAGTAAGAGACCATTCTGAACCCAACGGTTTGAGGTCTTCCCTTGCGAGGGGTGAGTGCGGCCTTAAATCATATTTTCCCGGTTCACACCGGGTGGCGACTCCATGTTATTTCTCCGGTTTAGTTCCCCCGCGTGCTATTCCGTACTCCCAACTAGGCCACGAGCCTAGAACAGCATCGCCGATTTTTGTGTCTCACACCAGGCTTTAGCTCTGTCTTTCAAAGAATATGGGAAAATCCACAGTCTCATTGCTTCTTCAGCTCCTCGGTTGTAATTGAAAGTGCCGCAAACTTCCGGGAAGTTGTTGATGTGAGCATTAGGGTCTTCAGTTGCATTCCCCCCAAACTGAACAGATTGCTGAATCATCTGAATGCATGTTTTGATGTCACACGCATTTGCTGGTAAGGGAGGAAGTACAATACAAGAAATGAAGTCGTCGACCACCGGAATGGTTCTGTCTTGAATGGGTATTGGTGGTGCAACTTCCAAAGGTTCAAGTTCCATGTTGATTAAAGCTTTTTGGCCTTCTCGCCTTTCCTTTCTCAACTGTCTGATGGTTCTTTCAATTTCTGGGTCAAGTAGTCGGAGTTCAAAGCTTCTTGTTCGTCTCATGTAGTGTCTGAGAACCTGAAACACAAGAAAACATAAATAATAAGTAAAACAAAAATTAGATACAAGTAACGTATCTAACCCCAAAACTAATAGTGAAAGATAAATAAATCCCCGGCAACGGCGCCAAAAACTTGACCGATGTAAATCACACGCGTATAACGCAAGCGCACGTATCATTCAAGTAGTATAAAAAGTATCGATCCCACGAGGACTTAAATCCTAAGCTATTAATTTTTATGAGGCCAAATGATTACCAGTATCTAATAGATTGATTGATTGACTGGGTGATGACTTTAAACTTAAAAACAAGTAAATAAAATTGCGCGAAAGTAGGTTGAGGAAAATTCAAATTTATAAAACTATCCAGGGTTGTGATTTCTTCCAATATCTTTTTAAAGATGAAGTGGTTAATTTATGTTTGTGCAATATATCGGTTTACTAACTTGGAACACGAAATTATACAAAAACCTCTCTCGATGGTCAGATGCAAATACTCAGTATAACCCAATTGAACCATATGTCTATGTCAACCAAATTACCTGGATTTATTAAGATTAAGTTCCAATTATGGCTACCCCCGCCCGACAGATATATGTCTATCCGGTAAGGAAATCTATTAAAGGGTTATCTATCCTCAAATTCATTTGTCAAGTTTATTTTATGTTTACCAGATCAATCTTTTTAATGACCAGTTAACAAGAAGCATTAAGCTTAAGACTTAATAAATAAACCTTTATATTACCCAAACTATAAAATAACCTCTTATAAACCGGTGATATTGGAATTCATCACAACCCCAAATAACTAACTTAGTTACGACAAATAACTAGGGCTAGTAAGAACTTAAATAAAATAAAAGACATAAAGTAAAATGTTGAAAAGTAAATAAAGAAAATTACAATAAAAGAAAATGTTAGGGATAGAGGATCTAATTTTATCACTACTATTTTAGATATCTCCCTTAATATAATATATTAACTTGTGATATTACCAACCAGCCATATAGGCGGTAACCTGATTAAGTCAAATTAAGTCCGACTGACCATAAAGGCGGTATCATTATTTCTCCATAAACCAGCCATATAGGCGGTAATTACCAACCGACCAACCAGGAGGTATCCATGTTTAGTCAAGTTAAAACCAGTTTATAATTGATTACCAACCGACTAATATAGTGGTTTCCTTGTTAAGTCAAATTTTAAATAGTGAATATATTATAATTAAGGGAGATGAATTTAAATAGCAGTAATAAAAATTTTATCTTTCACCCTAGCAGGGGGAAGTTACCTCATCAGAGAAAAAGTAAAGAAAGTAAATTACTATTACATAAAGTAATAAAAATTAATTACAAAACTAAAATTTAAGGAAAACTAGATACAAACTCTTTATTTATTCAGAGAATTACAGAGAGGAAGGTACATCTGAAACTGAAATTTTGAGTTGAATTTATAGGGGTCGATAAGCCTCACGCGTCGCGACGCGTGAATTGCTCTTGCGTCGCGATGCTGCCACGTGTCATTCGCTGATTGGCCGATTCAGATTCTTATCTACTGACGTGGCATTTTGGATGATTAACTCAATAATTATGGTGACGTGGCGCTGATGTGGCGATGGCGTGGTTATGACGTGGCGATGTGGATTTTCGGCACCATAGGATTGCGACACATGGCACGCTATGATTGGGTGATGATGACGTGCCTGACACGTGACACATTGACTTGGCATGTTGCTGATGTGGATGCCTACGTGGCTGACACGTGGATGACACGTTGGCGACACGTGGCGATGGCGATTCGGCCCCATAGGATGATGACACATGGCACGTTAGCAGATCTCCTCTGATGTTGACACGTGGCACGGGGCACGTTATCATCCGACGCGTGTTAGTAGACTTCTCAGATTTTGACACGTGGCACGACGTATTTTAGCATGAAGTAGCGCAAATTAGCACAGGCCGGCGTACGTTAAGCGTCGCGACGCGATGCGTCAAATGATATTTTTGCCATTTGTTGTCCTTTTTTACAGTTTTGGCCCCAAATCACCTCCAGTATGTCCTGAAACTTTATTTATCTACAAAATAACACAAAACACATCAAAATATTCACAAAACTGAAGAAACTATACAAAATATTAGGTCAAATGAGTGGGAAATAGTGATTCATTTACCACTCATCAGGGTGTGATGGATGACCATTATGCAAATATTTCCCCGCCCCTCTAGCTTAATATTTTGTTCGTTGGCTCGAATTTTATGAGTGCTTTGATGTGTTTCAGATTTATTTTGTAGGTTAAAATAATATCGAGACTCAACAGAATCAACTATGGATGAAAACGATAAAATACAAAGCAAATTGGGGTAAATTCAGAGTCAAGACGCATGTCCCGATGCTGCAGTGTGCATCTTGAAGAAAAATGGACATAGATCAATTTGTTTAGGGCTTCGCGATGCTACCTCTTGCACGTCACGACACACCAATTGATGAAAGAAGAATTACGACGTCCCCGTTCCAATTTTTGATCAAGAAAGACCCTCAGAACCTCATATATAAGTATAAGTTTGTCCTAAAACCTAGGAGAGAGTCGCATAATATAACTTTGAATCCTGTAAAGAGAATTTTGAGAGAAGACGAAGCACATCAAGCAAGCATAGCACAAAGACTCAACAATAGGAAGCGGAGGACTAGCGATATCGATAAAGTTTCTTCTTTCATTTACTTTCTTGATGTTTTGCTAATCATTGATTATTTATTTAGAGTTTTGAGCATGTGTTGTGACTAAACCCTTAATTTGGGATTATGATAAAACCTAATATTTTGAGTTTATAAATTTATTTTTCTTATATTTTGTTTGATGCTTAGGCTTATTTATTGAATCTTGTTCTTAATACTTCATATTGCTTGATCACCAATAAGATCGATTTGGTAAACTTAACTGAACTTGACAAAGAAACTTTAGGTTTAGCTTTAGATTCAAAAACACACGATCTCTTCCTAGGCATTTCTTTATAGGATATCAATATACCAGTAGGGCGTGTGTAGCCCTATTTGGAACCTGATTTAAAAGAATTTGGCGTTATTAGTTGACATAGAAGTATAGTTAATTAATTTACTCTGAATATTTGCATATGACCATCGAAAGAGACTTGTGGATATTTTAGTGTTCCAGATTAATAAGCCAATTTATTAAACGAGTATAAGAAAACCAATTCATCTGTAGAATAATACTGGGTGGATTCACAACACTGGATGTCTTTTTCTCATTGACTGCCTTTGGAATTTTCATAGTTATCTCTATTTTCTTTAGCTTTAGTTTAAATTCAATTAAAAGTCATTTGATTTCAATTAGATACTCGTAGGTAGTTAATCTTAATAATTAGTAACGTAGGTAATAAGTCCTCGAGGGATCGATACTTTTATACTACTTGAGCGATACGTGCATTTCTTTAACATATGAAAATTGCGATCAAGTTTTTAGCGTTGTTGCCAGAGACTTATTCTAACCCTCATTATTAATTTAAGGACTAAGTATTTTATTTATTATCTAATCATTTTTATTTTTTATTTGTTATTTTGTTGTTTTAGATCTATTTAAGGTTCTTGAGCTGTTATATCAGACGAAATCAAAGCTGTGAACTCCTTCCACTCGACCCATAAATCGAGAGAACTTTCTGTCAATTAAGAAGGAATAGGCGAGAAGACCAAGAGGCACATCTCAAAATGAACAATCAGGAACCTAAACCATTAGAAGCAACACCATCAATTCTTATTCGGGATAGAACAATCCCGGTGGTTGACGGTTTCATCTCCTACATTGTCCTTCCACCCATGATAGCAAACACATGTGACCTATAGCAAATTGAAATAAGTCCTGAAATTGGTGACGCGTCGCGAAGTATGGCTAGGCCCCTCACGATGCTAACTAAAGTTGCCTGCATCGGGACGCAACCCATTTTGCGTCGCAACGCACCTTAGCAAAATTTTAAGAAAAAATATCTCGTTTGGTTTGCGTCACGACGCAAGCCTGATTGCAGAGCTAATCATGGGCTCATCATACAGTAACCAAGGAAACACCCAAATACCTTTATGCGTGACAGCACGACCAATATAAAAAAAAAACATTCACCACATCATCCAACACCCCTCAATAGGGCTACCTCAACAACCAATTCAATAGCTCAAGTTTATGGCTACAAGAAGACTAAAACCTAGGTTTCTAATTCAATTTAATACATGCAAAAATCATGACAATACAAATCAATCTAAGGTTGACTATCACTCTAATCATCACAATCATGCAATATGGACATGATTCATGATTAAGGCTTTCCATGGAATAACATGTTAAGCTTGAAAAAACATGTTAAAATATATGAAAAATACTAGGGTAATGATGGAAAACTTACTTGGCAATTCATAACACTTGAAATGACTAACAAATTTTTTACATCCCTTTGGTCTCCATGGCTGCCGTGAGAGGCAGAAAAGAGAAATAGAGGTGTGTGTTTCTTGCTTGAGAATATCAAAAGAGTCAAGAAAAAAAGTAAAGGTAACACGTTATTTTAGCTATAAATGATTGGATATTTTCCAATTAAATTAATGGTATGTATAAAGCCCACATGATAAAATTCTTAAGGGGAAATGCTTAAAATGAAAGTTGTAGCCCTATATCTAAGATTTTCAATGATATTAAATTACTTTAAAAGGATAAATATAGCTCAAGATATTGCAAAACTACTAAAGACTGTCCATGAGTGCTATTAAATTAAGGGGTATTGAAACTGAAATAAAATATTCTGAGATCAAGGGGAGGGTTACAAGGACAACAAACTCTCTAATACATGATTATCTGCATAATAATATTTCAGGCATGAAAATAACGACCATGATAGACATGCCACAATAAACCGAGGTGTTACAGTAGAGATGTTCCTGGCAAGACCAATGACAAATAATTCATATTATTTTAGAAAATTTAAAAGTTCTGGATCCTTATATTCCATATCATTTTCAATATGGAAAACTTTTATAGTATGAGAAAACTGAGTTTTATTCGTATTAACAAAGTTGTGATAAATTGAAGAAAGCTCAAAACCTTTTTCATAAGATATACTCATGTATAAATAGAGTAAACATAAATAATGAAAAACAAAATATCTAGATTCACTTATTGGTAATATGTCACAAATCCAATCATATTAGGATTAATTATCTTTACGATATAGATGTTTAGACCATATAAATAGGAGATATCCTATTTAACAAATGTAATGACCTAAATATTTCATAATAATAATTATAACCTAATTTGGTGGGAAACTTTTGAATCTTTAGAGATGACAAATTTGAAGGAGAGTTGATGAGTGGTATTTATATCACTATTTCCCACTCATTTAATCTAATATTTTGTATAGTTTCTTGAGTTTTGTGAATGTTTTGATGTGTTTTGTGTTATTTTGTAGATAAATAAAGTTTGGAAAGCACTGGAGGCAATTTGAGGCAAAACCGGACAAAAATGCGTCAACAGGGATATTTTCGTCTCTTCAGCGTCGCGACGCTGGAACATTGCGCGCCGCGACGCCCAGCTTGCGCCGAATCTGCTAACATGCGCCGGGTCCACAAAATCAGAATCTGAGAAAAGTTGACTTTGCTAACGTGCGCCGTGACACGTGTCACCATCACAACAGAGATGCTAAAATGCGCCTTGCCACGTGTCGAAATCCTATTGCTTGGACGGCCACCGACCCACGTGTCATCCTACGTGTCGCCACATCATCGTCCACATCAGCAGCCACATCAGCAAGTCAACCGAGTCAACATGCCATGTCATCATCAGCCAATCACAGCGCGACACGTGTCAACCTCTCATTCGTCTGACGGCCGCCGCCCCACGTGTCGCCACGTTGTCTTCCACATCATCACAGTGACGTCACCAATGACGTCATGAACAGTGACACGTCACCAATGACGTCAGCATAATAATTGAGCTTTAGCCGCCATGACACGTGTCGCTCTAAACAGTCAGCCGCCTTGCTACGTGTCATCTCCTCATTGTGCCACGTCGACAAAATCCGGCGTCGCGACGCTGAGGCTTTGGCGTCGCGACGCTGGAACAGTGAAAAATATTTCTATAAATACTGCGCGAATTTCAGAATTTTAGTGTGCCTTTCTCTCTCTCATCTCTTTGATGAAGAGAGAGTTTCTCTCTCTAAAAAATATTTTATTTTTATTTTTTTTAGTTTGTAATTTATTTTAATTACTTTTGTAATAATAGTAATTTAATTTTTACTTTTTACTTTTTACAGTTTCTACTATTCATCATGTTGAAATAATTTCCCTATGCTAAGGTGAAAGGTAATTATTTTACTATTGCTATTTAGATTAATCTCCCTTAAAAATAATATATTTACTATTTAAAATTCTGATTAATAAAGGAATACCGCTATATTGGTCGGTTGGTATATTTATTTTCTGTTGGTTTGAACCTGATTAATCAAGGATACCGCCAGATTGGTCGGTTGATAAATTTATTTTGGTACCGCCTTTATGGCTGGATTATGGACAAATATTACCGCCTATATGGCTGGTTGGACTTAATTGGACTTAATCAGGATACCGCCAGATTGGTCGGTGGTTGTTAAATAATATCACAAGTTTATATATTATTTTATGGGAGATATCTAAATTAGTAGTAGTAAAAGTAATTCCTTTTACCTTAGCATTTTATTTTATTGCAATTTACTTTTCAGTATTTACTTTTCAGCATTTTTACTTTATGTCTTTTATTTTTCAGTTATTAGTTAATTATGTGTCATAACTAAATAATTATCTGGGGTTGTAATGAATTTCAATATCACCGGTTTATAAGGGTTAGATTATAGTTTGGGTAATATAATGATTTATTTATTGAGTCTTAATCTAATGCTTTTTATTAACCGATCACTAATAAAATTGATTAGGTAAACTTAAAATGAACTAGACATAGATTTTAAGTTTAAAACCTTAGACTCAATAGCCCACGATCTTCCTTGAGGATAAATAACCCTTTTAATAGATTTCCTTACAGGATAGGAATATACCTGTCGGGCGAGGGTAGCCATAAATTGGAACTTAATCTTAATGAATCCAGATAATGTGGTTGACATAGGAATATGGTTCAATTGGGTTATACTGGGTATTTGTGTCTGACCATCGACAGATGCTTTCGCATAATTTCGTGTTCCAGGTTAATAAATCATTGTATTTCCTAACTATAAAATAATCACTTCATCTTTATAATGATATTGGAATAAATCACAACCCTAGAACTTTGTGTCTTTTGTTATTTTCCTTAGTATTTTCTTTTGTCTTTTTATTTATTTATTTATTTAACAACACCACTTTCAACCAATCAAACAAACAATCTCTCTATTCTCCATTTAATTAGATATTTGTAAATAAATAGATTCAACATTAATAACAACAGTAGGAATTAAGTCCTCGTGGGATCGATATTTTTATACTACTTGAACGATATGTGCGCTTGCGTTATACGTGTGTGTTTACGCCGGTCAAGTTTTTGGCGCCGTTGCCGGGGACTTAATTTTCTTGAGTTGTTAATTTTGAAACTATCCAATTTACTTATATCTAATTTTCTTTCTTTTATTTTGTAATTTTTATTTCTTTTGTTTTCAGGTGATTAAAAAAATGGAACACTACTGGGAGATTGAAAAATTACAAGCGTTACAAGAAGAAGAACACCCCAAATCTGGGAGCAACAGTCCGGTTTTCTGTGGCCTGTTGTCGAGCCCAATAATTATCACTGGATGCCAGAACCAAGCAATGCTACATTTGTTCATCAGAACGAAATGGGGAGATGTGTGATTTGTGATAGACCCGAGCGATCAATGTATATATCGATCAGAGTGGGAGAATTTCTGGAGACAATCATGGTACGAAGAGCCATCACATTTCACAGAATCACATTTTCCATCTTATCCACCATCTTCCTTCGATCCTTATCAAGAACCAGAAACCATCCGAGGAAGATCAATTAATTCACATGTTCAAAGAACAAGGAGCTCGATTTGATGCACAAATTCATAGTAACGCAGAATCCATACAGAGAATGACAGATCAGATCAGACAATTAACAGAAAACCAGAACATCATACCTCAAGAACCAGTTTCAGATGACACTGATGAAGCCTTCGAGTACCCAGAAATCCACGATGACACCTTAACAGAGGAGGAGGTTGAGCAGTATCAACAACCAGAGGTATCAGTTCAGGAACCCGAACCAGCAAAGTCTCGATTTGATTTCTATTATTCAGATTCTGACGAGGATGAAGCTGAAATATTTCTACCAAATACATCAAAAATTGAGGATGGAATTCTGTATCCTCAAAGTGAAGATCTTGGAGATTCCATTGCACAAATGTTTGATGAAGAAATACCTGAGCCAATCATTTCAACCAGATCAGAGGATGAAGACCTAAAATCTAACATTTCTTTTCAGGTTGAAATTTTGAAACATGTTATTTCACAGATGACAGATGAAGCTGAATGCAGAAATTTTCAAATACATCGTGAAGAAAAGGGTGGAGCAAGAAGCAGAGCAAATAGAAGAGCAAATATCTGACCTTATTAAAGATCCAGAGCATTCAGGAGAAACATCGCTGTTTTGGGGAGTACAAATCAAAGAAACCACTCAGAAGCTTGACAAAATGGAATTTCCATTCCAAGTCAAGCACCATACGAGACCTCCTGATTTTCTTTCTTTCTTTGCAGGAATCACTGGAGCAACAAAGATAAAAAAAGTGGCACGAGCATTGAATAAGACAAAATTCTTTTTGCCACTTTACCGTTGGAAGAGACCCTTCAAAAGCAACGCTCACGGGATTGTCTTTAATCGGACATCCAAAACGACATTGAAACCTCCTTAACAGATGAATTTCAGTCACGTCTGGCTGAAGACGAAAAATTTAGCGCTAGCAGGGAGGCAACCCATGCAATTTGTTGTAATTTATTTTAATTATTTATTTATTTTTGTGTGTGAACTTTTTAATTGTGTGTAGTTTTGCAGGAAAAATTAAAATGGAATTTATCAGGACAAAGCAAACCAGTACAAGCGGGATTTTCACAAAATAAAAATTTGACAAAATCACGAAGATACAAAATTGATCCAGGAAAGACGGCCGAGTAAGAAGTCTTATGGATTTATCTGTCGCAAGACATGGTTTTGCCAAAAAAAAAAAAAAAAAAAAAAAAAAAAAAAAACCCTAAAAATTACCGAGCGTCGCGACGCACGACCAATTTCAGCGTCGCGACACTGGTTTGTTTACAAGCCTAAAACCAGCAGCCACCACGCACAGATCACTCCTCCTCTTCACAGATCTCACCATTTTCTCTCAACCCAGAAACCCACCAGCCGAGATCCACCAGCCGAGATCCACCAGCCGCAACCTTCGCCAACCAAAATCCACACCGTGAGGAGCCACCAACGAACCAAGCCGAGATCAACCAAGACTGCCACTGTCTCGCCGAGTCTTAACCACCACTGCCGAGAAGCCAACCACCCAAGCCCACCCAAACCGAGACCCAAAACTGAGCCTCAACACCGAGAGAACCCTCACCACCACGAGTGTTAGCCACCATCACCGAGAGATCCACCAGCCGCATCAACAACCACCGCAAGCAACCACCGAGAGCCATCCTTGCCGTGAGCAAATCTTCATCTTTGCGAGAGACTTCATCACCGATTCCGAGCCACCACCTCGCCTGGACTGAACCGGAGCCGTGACTCAAAACCAAAACACCACTAAACCGAGACCAAACCATCACTGCCGAGCCTAGCCGAGCCACTGCCATGTCTTGCCGTGACCGAGCCATTCTTCGACAGTCAAAACCGAGCCAGATCTGCCGTGAACATCAAACCGAGAGACAAGCAACACACCAAATCCACCAGCCGAGACTTAACCAAACAGAACCAAGACATCCAGAACGAACCAGAAAGCCACCCACTGCCAAAGAGCAAACCCACGAAAAAAAAAAAAAAACCCTCCATCATCAGATCGGTTTGTCATTCCTCTTTGTCAGGATCAGATTGATTTTTGTGGATAATTTGTGTGGTTAATTTTGTTAAAAATTGGATGTTACAGGTTTTGAAATTTTGACGTAAAGAGGATAATCGAAAATTGAATGAGTTTGTGGTTGATTTGTTGAAATTGGAGAATTGTGAATTTGAAAGTTTGGTAGTGAATAACGGCTGAATTCTGAGTTTAGAATTGCCAGATTGATGGAATTTGTAGAATTGGAGGCGAAGTTTGACATTGTGGTGATTTTTGAAGTGTTAGTTTTAGGATGAATTTTGGGAAATTTGAGTTTTAGAGGAGACTCTGTCGAAATTTTCACTAAAAAAAGTCAATTATCGATCGTGGTAAAAAAACGTAAATTGGACATAAATTTTTCCTATCGGTAATTTTTCCTGTAAAATTTCAGCTGACAAGGTATTATCTTCTAAATTCTTTTGTGTATACATAGTGTGAACTTTTAATTTTGTGTGTTATTTTTGTAGGGAAAAGCACAAACAAAGCATTTTAATACAGAAGAATTGTGTTTGGACAATCATGATGAGAAACAATTCATTAGCGATGGCTGAATAAAGAATAAAATCTTGAGACAAATCCTAATGAATTTATACTACGCAAGTGGCGTATTGCATACACAATTCCGTTGCCTTAATTATTGCTTTTATTTGCTTTTATTTTGTAATTATCTTTATTTTCTAGACAGGATCCAGACTTTTTGACCTTTCAAGATCCATTTTGTTGTTTAGCTAACAAGCGTCCTCTGGAAGATACTTGTGCTATTTTATTCACCCTTTTCAGGTACTATAAATTCAGCCCGTCATTGCACTTTTGAAGGCATCCTGATTTGAAAAAAAGAAATACATAAAAAATGGAAGCCACTTCAAGAAGACGAGTTGAAAACATCTGTGTGTTTTGCGGTAGTACTGTTGGTACTAAACCACAATACATAGAAGCAGCACAGGAATTGGGTCGAGTCTTAGCAGCAATGAATATGCACCTAATATATGGCGGAGGTAATCTTGGATTAATGGGGATTGTTTCAAAGGCTGTACAGGAAGGAGGCAGTCATGTTTTGGGAATCGTACCAAAACCCTTGGCAGAGGCTAACCTTATTGGATCATCAAACGGAGAGGAACTAATCGTGCCAGGTATGTCTGAACGACTGGTAGAAATGATTAACCGTTCTGATGCTTTTATTGCTTTGCCAGGTGGCTTGGGCACATTGGAGGAAATTTTTATTGTACTATCTTGGGCGAACCTAAACATACACCAGAAACAATTGGACTGTACAACGTTGATGGGTTTTATGATTTTCTTTGTGTGTTTCTTGATGATGCTCGGAGAAATGGGTTCGTGTCGAAACCTATGAAAGAACTCCTCTTCACTGCCAGAACTGCTCCAGATTTAATTGACCAACTCATAGCCTATGAACCGAAAGTTGACCCTATCATTTCAAAGATAAATTGGTCCGAGGACGATCGTGGTAAGAGGCGTCGAATTAATCTGGATCTTAACCTGTAATTTTCCTGTAGAATTTCAACTAACCAGGTATATTTTTTCTAAACTCTTCTTCTACTGTTTAAGACATTGGGGACAATGTCTCATTTAGGTTTGGGGGGAGGTTATAGTTAATAGTACTTGTTTGTATTGTGTTTTTATTTTTAGTCCAAAATTTTTCGAAAAATACAAAAAAAAATTGAAAAATTTTCAAAAATTACAAAAATATTTTGTTTTTTTTTTATGTTTTTATTTTAACTAAAAAGGTGAATTGGTAAGAAATAGCCGAGTAAGGAATTTCCGCTCCTGAGACGTATCTCAAACCTATTTCGAAATAAGTTAATTTTTGTTTATTTCATTTTGAATTATTTAATTTGTGAATTCTCCTTAACACTGACTAAAATGAATCTTCTTATG
Source organism: Zanthoxylum bungeanum (assembly GCA_019454045.1). Taxonomy (NCBI): domain Eukaryota; kingdom Viridiplantae; phylum Streptophyta; class Magnoliopsida; order Sapindales; family Rutaceae; genus Zanthoxylum; species Zanthoxylum bungeanum. The sequence continues at coordinate 53,116 of SKCR01041270.1, forward strand.
TTCAGTTGACAGGTATTATGAACTTACATGGAAACATACGGACATGAGCTGTAATTAAAAAGTTTGTAATATTTCGTGCTCTAGTTTAATTGGAGGAAGCATCTATAAATAGTAATGGAATAAAAAAAAAAAAAAAAAAAAAAAAAAAAAAAAAAAAAAAAAATTCTGATGTACACAAATAAAGTATCTAAGATCCGGGTTATTAAGTCTGTAAGGTGTTTTAACACCTAGTGCCCTAAACCAACTGGTTTGGGAGTCATTGGCCCAAAGCTCGCTACATGGATCGAAGATACTGCAAAAATATATTCATATCTGAAGTCTGAGTAATTAAGTTCGTAGGGGTGTCTTAACACCTGGTGCCCTAAAGCCAACTGGTTTGGGAGTCACCAACCCAAAGCTCGCTACATAGACGGAAGGTATTGTATATAAATAAAAGTCAAAATTCAGAAAAGCAAAGAAAAATCAGAAAAATCAGAAAATTATTCCATTACTACAAAAAGGTGTGAAATCTGATAGAACTTTAGGACAAAAATATTACTCTCTTATCAACTGCACTTTTGACTGTTATGGGCAAAAATGAGTTGTTTAATATTATGTTGACTGTGTATATGAAGAAAGGTAAAAATAATCGGAGAATTTACTTATTCGGTAATTTAGAAAGAAACAAAACAACTAGTAACTTGTAGTAGAAGTTTCACCTGATTAGTTACTAAATTATTCTCTTTTCGCTTGTCTTTTTGCTTTTGTGTGCATTAGTTTTATACCTTTTTACTTTTGTAAAATGTTTGTGGGTATCATTGCTGTAAACCCTCACGAGACTACAACTCGTCCACTAGGGACCTAGGGGTTTAAAGGCTTGTTGCATATGCTAAATGCAACCGTGATCCCTACGAAAATGGCTTAGTTAAATTTTATTATGTTATTTCATTTGTATTTTGCTCGAGGACTAGCAAAATGTTAGGTTTGGGGGTGTGATGAGTGGTATTTATATCACTATTCCCACTCATTTAATCTAATATTTTGTATAGTTTCTTGAGTTTTGTGAATGTTTTGATGTGTTTTGTGTTATTTTGTAGATAAATAAAGTTTGGAAAGCACTGGAGGCAATTTGAGGAAAACCGGACAAAAATGCGTCAACAGGGATATTTTCGTCTCTTCAAGTCGCGACGCTGGAACATTGCGCGCCGCGACGCCCAGCGTGCGCCGAATCTGCTAACATGCGCGGGTCCACAAAATCAGAATCTGAGAAAAGTTGACTTTGCTAACGTGCGCCGTGACACGTGTCACCATCACAACAGAGATGCTAAAATGCGCCGTGCCACGTGTCGAAATCCTATTGCTTGGACGGCCACCGACCCACGTGTCATCCTACGTGTCGCCACGCCAGCAGCCACATCAGCAAGTCAACCGAGTCAACATGCCATGTCATCATCAGCCAATCACAGCGCGACACGTGTCAACCTCTCATTCGTCTGACGGCCACCGCCCCACGTGTCGCCACGTTGTCTTCCACATCATCACAGTGACGTCACCAATGACGTCATGAACAGTGACACGTCATCAATGACGTCAGCATAATAATTGAGTTTTAGCCGCCATGACACGTGTCGCTCTAAACAGTCAGCCGCCTTGCTACGTGTCATCTCCTCATTGTGCCACGTCGACAAAATCCGGCGTCGCGACGCTGAGGCTTTGGCGTCGCGACGCTGGAACAGTGAAAAATATTTCTATAAATACTGCGCGAATTTCAGATTTTAGTGTGCCTTTCTCTCTCTCATCTCTTTGATGAAGAGAGAGTTTCTCTCTCTAAAAAATATTTTTATTTTTATTTTTTTTAGTTTGTAATTTATTTTAATTACTTTTGTAATAATAGTAATTTAATTTTTACTTTTTACTTTTTACAGTTTCTACTATTCATCAGTTGAAAAATTTCCCTATGCTAAGGTGAAAGGTAATTATTTTACTATTGCTATTTAGATTAATCTCCCTTAAAAATAATATATTTACTATTTAAAATTCTGATTAATAAAGGAATACCGCTATATTGGTCGGTTGGTATATTTATTTTCTGTTGGTTTAAACCTGATTAATCAAGGATACCGCCAGATTGGTCGGTTGATAAATTTATTTTGGTACCGCCTTTATGGCTGGATTATGGACAAATATTACCGCCTATATGGCTGGTTGGACTTAATTGGACTTAATCAGGATACCGCCAGATTGGTCGGTTGGTTAAATAATATCACAAGTTTATATATTATTTTAGGGGAGATATCTAAATTAGTAGTAGTAAAAGTAATTCCTTTTACCTTAGCATTTTATTTTATTGCAATTTACTTTTCAGTATTTACTTTTCAGCATTTTTACTTTATGTCTTTTATTTTTCAGTTATTAGTCCTAATTATGTGTCATAACTAAATAATTATCTGGGGTTGTAATGAATTTCAATATCACCGGTTTATAAGGGTTAGATTATAGTTTGGGTAATATAATGATTTATTTATTGAGTCTTAATCTTAATGCTTTTTATTAACCGATCACTAATAAAATTGATTAGGTAAACTTAAAATGAACTAGACATAGAGATTTTAAGTTTAAAACCTTAGACTCAATAGCCCACGATCTTCCTTGAGGATAAATAACCCTTTTAATAGATTTCCTTACAGGATAGGAATATACCTGTCGGGCGAGGGTAGCCATAAATTGGAACTTAATCTTAATGAATCCAGATAATGTGGTTGACATAGGAATATGGTTCAATTGGGTTATACTGGGTATTTGTGTCTGACCATCGACAGATGCTTTCGCATAATTTCGTGTTCCAGGTTAATAAATCATTGTATTTCCTAACTATAAAATAATCACTTCATCTTTATAATGATATTGGAATAAATCACAACCCTAGAACTTTGTGTCTTTTGTTATTTTCCTTAGTATTTTCTTTTGTTTTTTTATTTATTTATTTATTTAACAACACCACTTTCAACCAATCAAACAAACAATCTCTCTATTCTCCATTTAATTAGATATTTGTAAATAAATAGATTCAACAATTAATAACAACAGTAGGAATTAAGTCCTCGTGGGATCGATATTTTTATACTACTTGAACGATACGTGCGCTTGCGTTATACGTGTGTGTTTACGCCGGTCAAGAGTCTGATTTATGTTGAACCTAAGATCAAGCCCATTTCAGAAACACAAGGCTATCAAAATTTTGAAAGAAATAAATTGGTCCATTAAGGAAATAATTGGGCTTAGGAAATGAAATGCACTGTATTGGATTAAATTGGGATTAATTAAAATCGTTGACCAAGCTATATTATAATGAGATAATATATATGTTTCGGGTGTATATGTTATCTTTCTCACAGTAATTGGGTCACACACAATTGTGGGACCCAGCTATTGTGAGAAAGATGACATATACACCCGAAACATAATATAATTTTTCATATTATAATGCTTGTAAATTCTAGTTAAAAAAGAAGAGAAATATATATATATATTAAAGATAAAATTTATTCTAAACCTCACTTTTAACGGAGGAAAACCATGAATACAATAGCATCCGCAATAGCATGAAAAAAATAATGACGGAAGAGAGGTAACCTCCATAAATTTGCACGTAAGATACCTGTAAGAGATTAAGGTAACGCCTCTAAGGACACTGAAGTTTTTTGCAGCCCTCATGTTAGTCAGAAAATCTGCTATCATATTGCTCTCTCGTAGAATACGATTGAAGTGGTAAGAAAGATTACCTAAAGCTTCTAAGATCGCATCCCAATAATCCCAGAGGTACTATAAACTACAGGACTTAGCCTTAAGCCTACTGATCACAACCATTGAGTCACTTTCAGTAATGACATGTTTAAGCTGTAAATTACGACAAAGGCGAAGTCCCTCCAACAAAGCACGCAACTCATATTGGAAACTATTTCAAAATGAACGACAAATATACCCAGTACCTTACAGTGACAGCTGCGAATAAGTCCGCCTCCACCACCTAGACCCGAGTTGCCTCTCCTGCTACCATTAATATTCAGCTTAACAAAACCCTCACTTGGCTCCCGCCACTTAGCCAGACGCACCCTTTTAATCTTCGGAGCTACCATGGCAATGCCTAAATCATCCAGAATCTGCTCATCATCCATTAGAAGCTGGCTAACTTTGGTAATCTTCATAGAAATATCCTTGAGAGAGAACAGAAATTTCTGACAGCAAGTCTCTAGTGTCCAGTAGATCCCATCCATACGAACCTTACAATGATGAAGCCAAAGAATCCAAAAACAGCACAAGGAATGATACCAAAAAGATGAACAAATTGCGTTCTCCTCTTAGCTTTCAAAAATAGAAATTGATACAACCAACCAACTATTAAACGGTTGACGGAGCCCTAGTATTTAGGATTTTATGCCAAAGATCATGAGCAAATTTGCCTCCAAACAGGACATGATCAGTTGTCTCTATGGCCGAATGTATACAGCAATTACTAGAGGAATGCCGCATCCTTGAATTCGAACGTCCACACTCAAATAAGAGTTCATAGCTTTCCACGTCAAAAAAGAAATCTTTTTCGGTACAATAGGGTCCCAAACAAAGCTAGACAAAACCACCTGCTGATTCTTTCCTCTTATCAATTCATAGGCGAATTTGATCGAGAAATTACCATCTGCTTTTGGTTTCCAAATCACCCTATCTACCCCCAAGTTTCAAGCTGAATCGTCCCTATCAAGATTTTCTCTAAATCACAACCCACCAGATCCTTGAGGACATCCTCGTTCCAGCCATCTTTAGTGAGAACTATATTTAAAGGAAAATCAAGCTCCTGAACCTCTTCCACCACGTCTGCAATGATCCCACTATTGGACCAATCTTCATGCTAGAAGGAAACTTCACCATCTCTCACCTGCCAAGTAGTGTATTAGAGTTTACTACATTGAAACACCCAGAAACATAGTTATGTGAACTGCAGAGGTTATACCAAATGAATGCCAACCCGAAAGAATACAAGGGTTGGTATTATCTTTCATCTTATGCTGGGGTCAACTACTTGATTACCCATCTTCCAGCTATAAATAAAAACTTTAAGGACAAGTGGTTCTCGGCCCAGAGCCCTTAGGGAATGCTCGGTGGGAAGATAACGAAGGCATAGCAGTTCCCAATGTTTTCCAGGTGGGAGGTAACAACCCGACCTTGTCTCTTACTTTGAACTAACCCGTACTACCTTTTAACTCTTGCAAATCTTGCAGCCTGTTGGGGGGACATCAAAAAAATCCACCATTTAAACCGGGCTAGGATAAAGAAAGCATCTGAATACATAGATCATTACTGTAATCTCGTTGACCCATCGGTACTAGCCGACTCGGGTCTCATCCCGAGCTCTCCACCACTCTAGTCAAGGATGTCTGGTAGGCTCTAACTGACACACTAACTCCCTATTTTTCCACTTGTTGTCTGTCTGATGTTGTTTTTCCCTTTCCTTTCTTATGCTTAATAGTTCTTCTTTGTTTGCAGGAATGTCTAGTCAAATAGACCCTACCATGATAGTCTAGGAGTTGTCCAAGGCTTCTCGGGAGAAGTTCTAAGGAGCCCAAAGCAAAGTCACCACACCCATTCTTCCTGAGGTCATGAAGAAGGCTACGTATTCTGCTTCCTCGTTTGTCGGGTCCTCGAGTGCTCATCGGGATGTCCTAAAATTGACCTCTTCAACCCAACCGCCTACTACCCCTCAGCCGACTTCAACTATAGGTGCACCTCATGCCCCACAAGCCATGCCAACAACTCACCGACCCCAAAAAACGACGCTCCCACCAGATCAGGGGCGAAGATATCGAGGAGCCTCCAGTGAAGACCCCCAAGAAAAAAATGTTAGGTCTGAAAATAAGGGCATGCCTGCCCCCATTTACTCTGATGACACATCCCAATGCTCGGGGCTGATGACCCCCCCAATGGGGTGAGAGATCAAATGACCCACCTGTAGGAAACGACTTTCCTTAGCGAGGCGGAAGCTGCTTGTGGTGGCACCGGGTTCATTATGGATCTTTAAAATTTTATTTGCCTTCTCACTTTGTTGTAGTAGCCAAGATCAATCCTTTGGTGTCCAACACTTGGATCAACCACTAGATCTTCCGAACTATGGCTCGAAACCAACAAACTGAAGTGTGGGCTTCACTCACAAAGATTAAACCTCTAAACAATTTAGAGATTTTGGATGTCACAATGGTGTTTGGCTCTTTGAAATTTCAAACACTCTCACAACACTTATGAACATTTGAACTTTCTCTATTTTCTCTCAAATCTTTCTCACAACACTTTTGTGAATGTTTGCAAAAAATGTTAACCTCTGGAAGTGAGAGAAATGGTAGAGATTATATTCTCTTACACAAGCCAACTAACTTTGTCATTAAGCATCTAATGTTTTCTTGCAATGGCCAACACAAAAATGTGAATGTCATACCAATGCATAAGAAATGATAAGTTAAAGACAAGGACTTTGTCATTAAGCATATAATGCTTTCTTTCAATGGAAAACACATAAATGTGAAGGCCATATCAAAGCATAAAATGCATTAGCTAATGACAAATATATTAGGTGTATACAAGCCACCTAATACACATAATTGCATAGATGACATGGTAAGGCATATGGCTTTGTCTCCAATGGTAAATTAAAATCAATATCTAAATAATGATTTATTTACCTTCAATTATGTTGTAGTAATTATCTCATAATTATTACAAACTTGATTATCTCATAATCAATACTTGATTATCTCATAATCAAAGAATTCTAGAAAATATTAAGTTAAACTAATTTAACATAGTTTTCATTTGTGACAATAAATATTATTAATCTCATTAATAATATACAAATATAAAGTGAGCATATAATTAGACAATCTAATTATATTAGGTTTGCTACAGTTAATCGAGCTAGCATGGGGACCAAATGGACCTATGGTTCCGAGCTCCAATAATTCCGAAATATTAATTAAACTCTTTAATCAAATATTACGAATTATTAACTCTACGTTATTCCACTAAAAACTTGAAGTTGAACTCCCGTTACCGTAAATGGATAAAATAAAAACCGAACAACTTCGATATCTTCGATATAGTCATTACATATGGATATAGCCTTTCACGAATATCTCATAAATAGAGCTGGGTAAAAGTCCGTTAAAACCCCTCTAAATATTTTGTCTCTTAAGCACCATTGATTCTATAATGAACAATTAATTCATAACAATTATGAATATAAAATTTTCTATTCGCAATAGAAAATTTGAGTGCTTAAATCATTGAAGCCCCAAATCAACTCTCAAAAAAGATATTCTTCTGCTTCTCGTAAGAAGGAGTGAATTCCATATCTATGTAAAATGTTCCCACCTACACACCAAACCATATCCCCAAAATACGTAGTTATTGGCTGGGAATGCAACACCAACCTCACCATAGTAAATCAAAGGACATAGCCTGTCATGCAGGAGTTCGTATTACACTCAGGAATAAGATCGAATCCATATATGACCATCTATTAGATAAAATGAATTTCTTCGGTTAACGGATATTAAAAGAAATTTGTATTTATCTGAGTTTAGTCCTATATGATCTCATCATAAAAGGTGCCTCCATTCCCATGTCACTACATGAACGATCCTGGATCAAGGTCGTCATACAAGTATAAAATGGACCGCAGCTATTGAATCTCACGTTTCTGGATAACAATGGAGATCATGAGATATATTGTGGTATACCCTATCTCACTCACTATTTTAAAAATATGGTTTCTATCTGACTAGTATTTTATGAATCTTAGATTATGCTCGGCTAAAGTCATAACCTTATTAATATTAGTTGATAATTTAGTGATCTAACCAATTTTAACTCTTAAAATTTTATTCACTAATTCTGATTAGTCTCTACCAATCATTTAACTTAATTAAACTAATTTAATCAAGTTATTTTAGTGATCTAATCAATTTAACTCTTAAATTTTTAGTCCACTTATAGGTTTTAAAATTTAGAATTCAACGATCGGACCAAATGTCAATAATCCATTTAATCGATAAAAGCAGATTATTTATTCCAACAGTACGGGGTATTGTATCCCGAGTGCAGACCATATTACCGTCCATTCGAAATCGGCTATGAAATTTACGTCCGGGTTTCCATCCGATATACCAAGGAAAATAATGTACTCATAAGGTCCATTTGTTTCTAAAACTGAATTCATAATTTTTTAAACCTTTAAACCAATTAATCTTATTAATCCATTTGCATGTATCTCATATTCTTTTTCAACATTTAAATTACATAAAATAATTTCTTATGACTAGAATATCATGCATATCTACATGTTATGGCATTTGAAAATACAAGAATAGGCGTCCTAGGCTATATGACATGTTAATAAACAATTTAAAACATTCATATAAACTAGGTCAGGGCGTTGCGACAAGCACTGGTGGGCGTCGCGACGGCCACAATTACAGAAACTAGAATTGTGCCAGTTCAGCGTCGCATCACGATGCGAGGGGACCTCCGTCACAACGCGCGCGAGGCAGTAGCATGCGTATTGATTTTCTGGTCGCGTCACGACGCGCCAAGGGGTTGCGTTGCGGGGCTGTAAATGCTGAAACATATACATTACAAATTGCGTTGACTGGGCTCTTATTTTTCTATACTATTCTAATTAGTACAAAAAATCCAAGGCATCCATTGGTCTTCAAATCATATTCCATGGAGTGTTGCAGAGTTCTTTGCGGAATTTCTTCGTCAAAAGTCCTTCGTGGCATCGGCTCCTCCAAGTTACAAATAGGGTTACATAATAAACTTGTTACAAAGGAAATAAACTTACAACACTGGAAAGAATATGACCTTATGGTCTTACATTTCCAATGCTATAAACAAAAGCAGGAAAAAATAACGATTAACGCAACACATTCATCACATGAATAAAAAATAAACATTCATCACATGAACACTAAAACCATTCATCTCATGAATCTAATTGTGCCTACTCATCACAACATGCATTTTTAATAATCTATATCTCATATAAATTATTAAAACTAAAATGAGATGGGTTACGAAAACTTTTCAACTTTAAGCTCTCAATGCCAATTGTAGGAAACGACTTTCTTTAGCGGGGCGGAAGTTTCTTGTGGTGGTACCGGGTCCGGTATGGATCTTTAAAATTTTCTTTGCCTTCTCCCTTTGTTGTAGTACCAAGATCAATCATTTGGTGTCCAACACTTGGATCAACCACTCGATCTTCCGAACTATGACTCGAAACCAACAAACCGATGTGTGGGCTTCACTCACAAAGATTAAACCTCTAAACTATTTAGAGATTTAGGATGTCAAAATGGTGTTTGACTCTTTGGAATTTCAAACACTCTCACAACACTTGTGAATGCTTGAACTCTCTCTATTTTCTATCAAATATTTCTCACAACACTTGTGTGAATGTTTGCAAAAAATGTTAACCTCTGGAAGTGAGAGAAATGGTATAGATAATATTCTCCTACACAAGCCAACTAACCTTGTCATTAAGCATCTAATGCTTTCTTACAATGGCAAACACAAAAATGTGAATGTCATACTAAAGCATAAGAAATGATAAGTTAAAGACAAGGACTTTTTCATTAAGCATCTAATGCTTTATTTCAATGGAAAACACATAAATGTGAAGGCCATACCAAAGCATAAAATGCATTACCTAATGACAAATATATTAGGTGTATACAAGCCACATAATATACATAATTGCTTGAATGACATGGTAAGGCATATGGCTTTGTCTCCAATGGTAAATAAAAATCAATATCAAAATAATGATTTATATACCTTCAATTATGTTGTAGTAATTATCTCATAATTATTACAAACTTGATTATCTCATAATCAAAGAATTCTAGAAAATATTAAGTTAAACTAATTTAACATAGTTTTCATTTGTGACAATAAATATTATTAATCTCATTAATAATATACAAATATAAAGTGAGCATATAATTAGACAATCTAATTATATTAGGTTTGCTACAGTTAATCGAGCTAGCACGGGGACCAAATGGACCTATGGTTCCGAGCTCCAATAATTCAAAAATATTAATTAAACTCTTTAATCAAATATTACGAATTATTAACTCTACGTTATTCCACTAAAAACTTGAAGTTGAACTCCCGTTACCGTAAATGGATAAAATAAAAACCGAACAACTTCGATATCCTTCGATATAGTCATTACATATGGATATAGCCCTTCACGAATATCTCATAAATAGAACTAGGTCAAAAGTCCGTTAAAACCCCTCTAAATATTTTGTCTCTTAAGCACCATTGATTCTATAATGAACAATTAATTCATAACAATTATGAATATAAAACTTTCTATTCGCAATAGAATAGTTGAGCGCTCAAATCGTTCAAGCCCCGAATCAACTCTCAAAAAAAATATTCTTCTGCTTCTCGTAAGAAGGTGTGAATTCCATATCTATGTAAAACGTTCCCAGCTACACACCAAACCATATCCCCAAAATACATAGTTATTGGCTGGGAATGCAACACCAACCTCACCATAGTAAATCAAAGGACATAGCCTGTCATGCAGGAGTTCGTAGTACACTCATGATTAAGATCGAATCCATATATGACCATCTATTAGAGAAAATGAATTTCTTCGGTTAACAAATATTAAAAGAAATTCGTATTTATCTTAGTCCAGTCCTATATGATCTCATCATACAAGGTGCCTTCATTCCCATGTCACTACATGAACGATCCCGGATCAAGGTCGTCATACAAGTATAGAATAGACCACAGTTATAGATAAACCACAAACAAAGTACCCTCTTTGTTTGCTCTCTACGGACTATTTAGATTACTTACTCGAGACTTAAATCCTCTTGTGCATTAAAAATACACTAAGTCTGAAGGTATAATAGTAATCATGGTAAATAAGACAATTGGACAATATGCGATATAAATCAAAAAACTTTGATAAACTGAATAATGCATTTATTATTATAACAATAATCAATTCCGTTTACAATACATGAAGCTTTAGGACATAAACTGAATGATGGTATTTTCCAGCGATCAAATGGAGATATAGAGAATCCGTAAGCGTCATCCATTAGCCTCTCTACGCGCTCCTACGCGCATCATGCGCCACATGTTCCTGCTGGAGGTTGAAGATGACCATGTCAGTGCTACATCAACGAACAGTCAGCATACAGTCATCGCCACGTCAGCGTACAGTCAGCACACGATCATTGTCAAGTCATCTCCGTGTTAGCACACAATAATCATCACGTCAGTGCAAAGTCTAAGACACGTCAGTAAGGATTGCGTCATCGACCACGTCAGCATTCGGTCCCATTTTGCCATATCAGCAGCCACGTGTCTGCTGCGTCAACATACTTGATAAATTTTATTAAGCCCCCTAAAGTCTATGAAATTTATATTTTAGCCCCATAAATTTTAGACATTTATAAATCAGCCCATGTGTCGGATTTGGACCAATGAATAGTCAAATCCACCATTTTCACCCGTTTTGGATGTAACGGTGACCTCAACTTTGTGTAAATCAACCCCGATTTTATCCTATTTTCATTTTAAACATTAAACTTAAAATGAAAATGGAAGATTCCTCTTATGGTGCGATGATTAAGATAACAACAACAAATTACTCCCTCTGGAGGCCTAAGATGATAGATTATTTGCACTGCAAAAATCTGTTTGATATTATCGAGGTGAAGGAAGTGAGACCAGATTTTTTAAAGAGTATGACTTTAATAAACTCAATAACAGAACTCAGGGTCAGATTAGGTAGTGGATTGGCTACAGTGTATTCCACCACGTAGCACAATATACAAATGCTTACGAAATGTAAAAAAAAAAAAAATTGGAAGACATGTTCCAGGCAAATACAGCTCAACAAGATAAAAATCGAGGTAGAGGGAGAGATAAAAGCAAAAGTATAGGTAAATCCACAGACGAAAGAAAACCTATTTACAAGTGCTAACATTATGGAATAAAAGGCCACATAAAGAAGATATACCGAAAGCTGCAACGAGAGCAGGGTCAAGGCAATTCCCAGCCAAAGAATAATGATGCAGAGACACTAGTAGTTGCCTCGGGAGATGTAGCTATCTGCTCCATCCAGGAAGAAACATGCCTTCACATCGCAACTCAAGATGTTGAGTGAGTGGTAGATACTGCAGTATCCTACCACATCACCCCTCACAGAGATTTCTTCATAACATATAAAGCAAAAGACTTTGGAGCAATGAAGATGGGAAATACCAGTTCCTCTCAAATGATGGGAATTGGTGATATTCTGATGCAGAAAAATACAGGGTATACAATAACCCTGAAGGAGGCGAGACATGTTCGAAAACTTCGGCTCAATCTAATTTCGTAGGTAGCCCTCGACAAACAGGGCTTTGCTAGCCACTTTGGTAATGACACATGGAAAATGATAAAAGGTATCATGGTTGTCGCCCGAGGACATATTTGTGGCACTTTATACAGGCCTCATGTGAAGATATGTGTAGAGAGCCTCAATGTATCTGAACAAGAGGCTTCTCAAAATCTGTGACACCAGAGACTTGGTCACATGAGTGAAAAAGGGTTGTCTACCTTGATAAAGAAGGATCTAATCAGTGTCTCCAAGAATACTGCTCTGGATCCTTGCAATCATTGTGTTGTGATATTTTATATCGTACCGCAAGTGTACAGTGTCAAGTTTTAGTAAGATATGAGTTAAGAGTGTCGAACCCACAGAGATTGTGTTCATTCACACTAAGCACTACAATTGATAATCCTAACTTTATTTAGAAAATAAATAATAAATATTTTTTTTATTAAATAAATAAAATAAAAAATAATTATATAGGAGGACCTAATACGATAGAGATTCTAGAGTCTGATTTCACCTAGCTATCCCCTATGTATTTGTCATGCCAATTAACTTGTTCAATTGTATTGTTTATAAGTCAAGAATCCTGATGTATTCACTCACTCTCCCGAGTATCAGTGAAAATATTATCAACTACAGATTTCATTATCCCTATAAAAATCTTGTAATTAACAACTCATTACGTCTTGTGATTCTATATTAACGACTTCAAAGAAACTATATATTCTCCCGAACTCTATGAATCCTAGGTTATATTCTCTAAATCTATTCAAAATCTCTCTCTCCCAAGTGATAGATTCTAAACAAATATCATCTCAATTTATGGCCAGCAAACAAGAAGCATCAAACCCAAAAGAATATAAATAAACTTAATAAAACTTCATAACTAACTTGACAAACAATATAAAAGTTCCAGCATCAATTACATCATTCTCCAGAATTAAAGAGTTAGTTCATGACTAAAGATAAAAACAATAAAAACATGTCATGAATCTAATGGAAATCATTAGAGTTCCAAGAAAGAAACAAGAAGATAAAACCCGAATTGAATCCCTTCCTCTTCGGACTTCACCGCATTCATCTCCTCTTGTCGCTCTTCAATCCTCCTCCTTGGATCTCTCTAAAAATAAGTGTTTTGTGTTTTTTGTTGTGTATTAGCCTCCCCATTGAGTTTTGGACGAACTTATCTATTTATAATAGTCTTGGGGTCCTTATGCATGAAAAAACCCTAAAATTAGTGTTTCTGGCCGCTGCGGGGCGCTAGGGCGTCGGAAAGTGGGTGTCGCGACGCCAATCTCTATAGTTTTTCTATGCAGTGATACGAAGGCGCGACGTGACACGTGGCAGAAAGTGAGGATGTTTGTGTTATGTGATTCTTCTCTTCCGGCGTGCTTCTGATGCGTCCAAATGGTCCCAAAACACGTATAAATACCCCAAGATCCATATATTAATGCTTCCTAAAAATAAAACATAAAGAACTAAAAATACATTAAATGATACGGAATCTAACAAAATAGTAACCTAAGAATATATGAATAAGTGGCTATAAACCACACTTATCAAACACCCCCAACTTAAGATTTTGCTAGTCTCGAGCAAAAGACAAAATAAAAAATAAATAAATAAAATTAACAAAATTAAGTAGGCCACTTTCGTAAGGATCACGATTGCATTTAGCGTATGCAACAAGCCTTTAAACCCCTCTGCGACCCTATTGGATGAGTTATAGTCTCGTGAGGGCTTACAACGACGATACGCATAAACATTATTCACAAACATGCAATCATGCAAAAATAAAAATAAAAATAAAATAATCCCGATAGTTACACATAAAATTGTCCTCAAAGAATGCTTATCAATGAAATCAGAGAACCTTCAAAGTACTCAACTGTGACTTAAATCCAAGTTCTTGAATAAACCATCTAAGCCAGACTCACAGTGTGTGTGTGTGTCTAAAGGTTCATTCACAGCTCGACTTCTAAGTAAGCTAACTCAATGATTTGTCTCAAAAATTGAGATCTGATGGGTCAAACCAACCTAGATATCTCAAAAGTATTCTGCATTTGCCTTTCTTTGCCCAGTATGGTACGATTTTTCATATTGTTTCCTTTTTTATTTATTTTTTTTCATATATTTATTTTTTTTCATATATTTATTTTTTTTCAACACATCTACCTTTAAGGTAGCATTTCTCCTTATAGTGGTCATAACACTCGCTCATGGGTAGCTTCACGCTTATCGGTTATAGGTGGTTTATTTTTCTTATAATACCATACATCATAATAATAGTGTATTGAGATAGACATTTAAGCAAACGGTCATTCATCGGCAAACGATTCTTCAACTAGTCACTTTGCCAACTACTTAGGTTCTTACTGCTAAAAACCTATTATTAAGTGCTTACGAGTCTAACCTAGATCACCTACTCAAGGCATTAGATAAAAATCAATTGGGACTTATCGTTCCTAAAATTTCATCTAAAGCAAACAAATTCATCATTAGACTTATGCTTTACTAACAAGGACACAAAAACAAATTTTTTTTTAAACAAGAATATCACTACATGCACACACCCTCAAACTTACAACTTGCATTGTCCTCAATGTAAGCTAAACATAAAGAACTAAATTTAAGGAACAACACTATCGTGCATGGAGTTAATCAGACTCCTGCTGGTAAGAATTTGGTTGTGCGGGCTTTGTGTAACTCGTGCTACCTGCATAAATAACATGCAAACGAATAAAAAAATAAATAGCACACAAAAAATTTTAAAATAAAATAAAGAAAATAAAAATAAAAATAAAATAAACAAATGTAAGGGTTGCCTCCCCTCTAGCGCTAAGTTTAACGTCTTCAGCCAGACGCAACCACCCAAATGGTCATAGTGACTTCTTCTTTGGTATCCACTGGTTATTGTGATATGAAAAGATAGCTTGGCAGCTGTGGCAGTTTATCCAAATACCCCTTACTACTTCTTCGTCATGGAGGAAGTAATATGCCCAATCTGTGTTTCTAAGGACTTCATTGTTGCCCCGATAGTTTCCATGTGTGTCTCAATATTCTTCAGCCTTGATTCATTCTTCTCAAACCTCACTGAAGTATTAGCAACAAATGTGCTCATGAAATCTTTCAAGGAAGATTTATGCTCAGCTCTTTGATAGTCAAAGCCCAATGAAGGTTGTAAGGCATTCTCTGTATTAGCATATGACAGGTTTGGATGATAACGGTTAGGCACATGATTTCCTCTACAGCTGTTGAAGTTCTGATTGTTCACATATTGGACTTGCTCAAATTTCGGGTCTCCTTCCAATAACAGTCTATTTGTAGCCACCGCTGATTCAATAGATGCTTGTGCTCGTGGATTTATGAGGGCTGCTACTTGAGTAGATAGGGTGGAAATCTAAGCTGTTAGTGCCACAAGAGGGTTCACTTAATATATTCTAGCCACTTTGGTCACCGTAGCGCATTCACTTGGCCATTGAAAATGGTTAATGGCCATTTCTTCTAACAGATTGTAGGCGTCCTCAGCTGATTTCTGGAATAGAGCTCCCCCAGCTGCTGCATCAATCACAGTCCTATTTGAACTATTCAGCCCATTATAAAACAACTGAATCTGAACCCAGTGTTCATAATCGTGTTGTGGGCATCTTCGTAGTAGATCCTTAAAGCGCTCCCATGCTTCATACATAGTCTCAGTCTCCAGCTGCTTAAATATACTGATATCTGCCCTCAGTTGAGCTGATTTAGCTGGTGGAAAGAACCTCTCAAGAAATTTCATGGCCATATCTTGCCATGTCATGATACTCCCCGTCTGTATTGATTGAAGCCAATCTCATTCTTTATCCCGTAAAGAGAATGAGAATAAGCATAGCCCGATAGCCTCTTTACTCACTTCATTCATCTTTATGGTATCTGTGATCTCCAGGAACATCCTTAAGTGCATGTTGGGATCCTCTACAGCTGAACCCCCAAACTGATTTCTTTGTACCATGTTGATCAACGTAGGTTTTAGCTCAAAATTATTGGCGTTGATTGGTTGATGGGCAATCCCAGAATAAGTATCATCAATGACCGGCTTGAAGTGATCTCTGATTGCCACCTGACGTGGGTTGATCTCTCTGTTTTAGCCGTCGTTGCTTCTTTTTCAATTTTTCTTTCTTTCCTTAGTCTCCTCGCTGTTCTTTCTATTTCAGGATCAAACAGAAGCGAGTCAAACTTGTGGATCTTCGCATTCACTGAAGCACCGAAAGAAAAAAAAATCAATAAACAAAATAAAAATAAAATAAACAAAATAAATACAAAATAAAAATAAACTAAACTAAAAATAAAAATAAAAATAAAAATCTAAATTAAAGCTAAGATTACTTGGTAGTAGTATTAATGTGAATTAAACAAACAATCCCCGGCAACGGCGCCAAAAACTTATTGTGATATTTTATATCGTACCGCAAGTGTACGGTGTCAAATTTTAGTAAAATATGAGTTAAGAGTGTCGAACCCACAAGGATTGCATTCACTCACACTAAGCACTACAATTGATAATCCTAACTTAATTTAGAAAATAAATAATAAAGTTTTTTTTATTAAATAAGTAAAATATAAAATAATTATATAAGAGGAACTAATATGATAGAGATTCTAGAGTCTGATTTCACCTAGCTATCCCCTATGTATTTGTCATGCCAATTAACTTATTCAGTTGTATTGTTTATAAGTCAAGAATCCTGATGTATTCACTCCCTCTCCCGAGTATCAGTGAAAATATTATCAACTTCAGATTTTGATATCCCCATAAAAATCTAGTAATTAACAACTCATTACGTCTTGTGATTCAATATTAACGACTTCAAAGGAACTATATATTCTCCCGAACTCTATAGAATCCTAGGTTATATTCTCTAGATCTATTCAAAATCCCTCTCTCCCGAGTGATAGATTCTAAACAAATATCATCTCAATTTGTGGCCAGCAAACAAGAAGCATTAAACTCAAAAGAATATAAATAAACTTAATGAAACTTCATAACAAACTTGACAAACAATACAAAGCTTCGAACATCAATTACATCATTCTTCATAATTAAGGAGTTAGTTCATGACTAAAGATAAAAGCAATGAAAACATGTCATGAATCTAATGGAAATCATTAGAGTTCTAAGAAAGAAACAAGAAGATAAACCCGAATTCAATCCCTTCCTTTTCGAACATCACCGCCTTCGTATCCTCTTGTCGCTCTTCAATCCTCCTCCTTGGATCTCTCTAAAAATAAGTGTTTTGTGTTTTGTGCTGTGTATTAGCCTCCCCATTGAGTTTTGGACGAACTTATCTATTTATAATAGATCCTTGGGGTCTTTATACATGAAAAAATCCTAAAATTAGTATTTCTGGTTGTTGCGAGGGGGGCATCAGAAAGTGGGCCCCGCGGCGCTAATCTCTCTGGCTTTTCTATGTAGTGATGCAAAGAAAAATACATTAAATGATTCGGAATCTAACAAAATAGTAAGTTAAGAATATATGAATAAGTGGGTATAAACCACACTTATCACATTGTCTACTCGATAAGGAACATATAGTCTCTTTTAATTTCTCTTATATGAGAAGATCAAAGCTGCTATGTCTGGTGCACACTGATATTTGTAGTCTATTGGAGGTTAATTCATTAGGGGGTAACAAATACTTTCTGACTTTCATTGATGATACTTTTCAGAAAGTGTGGGTGTATTTTCTGAAAATAAATGATCAGGTCCTGGAATATTTCAAACAATTTCATGCCATGGTAGAGCGTGAAACATGGAAGAAACTAAAGTGCCTCCCCACAAGTAATGGAGGCAAGTACACATCTGAGAGTTCGATGCCTACTATAGAAGCCACGACATTCGATATGAAAGGATTGTTCCACACACTCCATAGCATAATGGTATTACTGAAAGAATGAACCGCACCATTATGGAGAAAGTCAGAAGCATGATCAACATGGCTAAGCTGCCAAAGCCATTCTAGGGAGAAGTTATTCGTGCCGCCTGCTACCTGATCAATAGATCACCATCTATACAGTTGAATTTTGAGATTCCAGAGAAAGTGTGGTCTGGTAAGAATCCCTCTTATTCTCACCTGTGAACATTCGACTGTTTATCATTTGCACATGTATCCAAGGAGCTCAGGCAGAAGTTCGATACAAGGACTACTCTACGCATCTTCATAGGCCATGGAGACGAGGAATTTGGATACATGTTATGGGACCCGAATGAAAAGAAGATCATCAGAAGCAGAGATGTAATGTTTCTTGAAGACCAGACTATAGAAGACATTGAAAAGCCAAAGATCTTTTCTAATTTCAGTGCCGACAAAACCGATTCAATCCAGACACAACCCCAGCACCAACACGAGTGGCCATAGATAAGATGGGGTGCATGATATGTCAGAAAAAAAACTAGGTGAGGAAGATAATGTTGAATAGGGAGAGCTGCAACCCACTCCATCAGAGGCTACACGATCATCCACAAATCTGGATGATGACAGACCTCTAGAAACCAGTAAATCTCTAGTACGAAGATCGGAGTGAAGATGAATTCCATCAAACAGATACTCAAGATCTGACTATATTCTGCTTACTAACAAGTGGGAGCCAAAAAGTTTCAAGGAAGTTGTATCTCATAAAGACAAAGGAAAATGGCTGCACGCAATACATGATGAAATGGAATCTCTGCAGAAAAATCATACTTATGAGATAGTCAAGCTCTCGCAAGGCATGAAGGCAGTGAAGAACAAATGGGTGTTCAAACTTAAGAAAGATGGAAACAAAAATTTGGTGAAACACAAAGCTCGGTTAATAGTTAAAGGATTCCTACAGAAAAAATAATCGACTTTGATGAAATCTTTTCACTAGTTGTAAAAATGACTTCAATCCGAGTTATCCTAGGATTGGTAGCCAGTTTGAACTTAGAGCTTGAACAGATGGATGTTAAGACAACATTTCTTCAAGATGATCTAAATGAAGAAATCTACATGGAGCATTCCGAAGGTTTCAAGGTTTCAAAAAAAAAACCTTATTTGCAAGCTAAAAAATAGCTTGTACGGCCTCAAGCAAGCACCAAGGCAGTGGTACAAGAAGTTTGACTCATTCTTGATGAGTAAGAACTACAAAATAACTGCAACGGACTAGTGTGTTTACATTCAAAGGTTTATGGATGGAAATTTCTTTTCACTTCTATTATATGTTGATGACATATTGATCGTTGGACAAGATGTAGCGAAGATTAGCCAGCTGAAGAATGAACTCTCTAAGTCTTTTGACATGAAAGACTTAGGACCAGATCAACAGATTTTGGAAATACAAATAGTTCGATACAGATAGAATAAAAGGTTGTGGCTTTCACAAGAGAGTTATATTGAACGGATAATTAGAAGATTCAATATACAGAATGCCAAACATATCAGCATTCCGCTAGCACACCTTTTCAAACTGTATAAAAGTTCGTGCCCCTCATCCAAGAAAGAGATAGGGGAGATGTCATCAATACCATATTCTTCAGCAGTTGGAAGGCTAATGTATGTTATGGTATGTACCAGGCCAGATATTGCTCATGCAGTGGGTGCAGTGAGCCGTTTTCTCTCTAACCCAGGAAAATAACATTGTTAGGCAATCAAATAGATTCCCAGGTACCTTAAGGGTCATCGAAGTTATGTATGTGCTACGAGGGAGTTGATCCAATCTTGGAAGGCTATAAGATTAAGATATGGCAGAAGATCTTGATGGTAGAAAATCTATAAAGGGTTTTATCTACACTTTTATAGGGGGAGTTGTGTCATGGCAGTTAAGATTGCAAAGGTGTATTGCATTATCCACAATAGAAGCTGAGTATATTGCAGCAGCGGAAGTATGAAAGGAAATAATGTGGTTATATTGTTTTCTCCAAGAATTAATGATCAAGCAAACATAATACAAGATACATTGTGACAGTCAGAGTGCTCTGGACTTGAGCAAGAACTCAATGTATCATTCCCGGATGAAGCATATCGATATTCGCTATCATTAGATACACGAGGTAATGGATCAACAACTACTGACACTAATGATGTTCCATACAGATGAGAATCCAACCGACATGTTAACAAAGGTGGTTACTCAAGACAAGCTAGAGCTGTGCAGAGATTGTCAGGATAACCGTAAGATGACAATTACTTCATATGCATCTGGAAGGGGAGAAATAAAAATCCAACTGCATGACATTGCCACCCACCATTGAAAGCTTCCAAGATACTTTAGGTGGGAGATTGAAAAGGGTGCAACAACTTTTGACAATGAAGCAAAGTTCCAAGACTACTTTCGGTGGACACAATTCATGTGTTGAATTTTTGAGCATAAGTTTTGCTATAAATACAAAGCTCATTTGTGAGCTTTAGGCATCCTAAAAATATTAATCTTCAAGGTAAGAAAGCTTATAGAGTGTAGAGAGAGTGAGGTTAGAGAGTGAGGCTTTTCGTAAATTTTAAACACTTTATAAAGTCTATTCTTATAGTAATAAAATTTGTTTTTTCCTCATAAACACTTTTCAGTGATAAGAGAATAACAACAAATATCACCTCCAACAATGTCCCAATAGTGTATGAAGAAACTAGCCCCTAAAACATATGGGCTAGGGATACTATCAAAAGAATGCTTTTTAGCACAACAAGTACCTTTTTTCATTGTCGGGGCATGATAGAGAATATCATTTTCTACCAACCCTATAATTAGTCTAATGAAATCATGGATTAAACTCTTACTGACAATAATCGGATCTTCTGTTAAAAGTGTGGAGAGGGACTCAATGACACGATCAAAGATGGAAATCAGAGAGCTCAGGAAAAAAACCATCATTTAAGGTCATCACTTCAATCCAGGTCCTCTTACGTCTCGACTTTTCCTTTTGTCACAACAATATTTCCTCCCTCTTATACCATTCTTCCATCGCATTCTTTACAGATAAATACTCTGCCTCTGTTCCACTACATGTTGCATCAATTAAAATATCTTCCAATCTCACCAATTTGTCATGCAGGCTTGTTGACGGCTTATTTTCGTTACAGCGACAAATCAGTAAACTTACTCCTCAAATAATCCTCCCTCAATTGTGAATTTGTTTGGTTTGGGGACCAAATATAAACTTAGCAAAAAATGAGAAAACACGCCGATGAAACAGATGGTTTAACGTGGTTCGACAGAATGGATCCAACCTACGTCCATGGGCACAAAGGGAAAGAAGGCTTTTATTACGTGGTCGGGTTCGACCGACCTACACTAACTCTCGCTTACCTTTAATCTTTTTGCTCTCTTTTATAAGTTTGAAATAAAATTAGCCAACCCTTTACAAATTAATTATCGATCTCTTTATATATTGGGGAAAATTCTATTGTCACATCAATCTAATGACATCAGCCACATGAATCTGCCTGCGCCGCGTGAGCTCGCCCCAACTACTCTACAAACCATAACTCTACCGCCTGACACCTCTACTCTCTGCCACTTGAAATTTATTTAATGACCTATTCTTGGCAACTGTCACACGTCACCTCATAATGTCAGCCATATCTGCCCTGTTATGCTACTAGGTCGGGTAAGCTCTAATGCCTTTATTCCCATTTGTTTCTCTGGACAGCTTTACTTCTCGGGTTGGGTTGCGGCTAATGAGAAGACTCGCTGCTACTTGCTAGCAGAGATGTCCGAGGTTCTTGCTGCGAAGCATGAGCCTATGGCCATAGCATCTCAGTTGATGGAGTCATTACAGGGCATGTTTAGGAAACCTTCAGAGCGTCAATGTCATTAGGCCATAATCTCAGTGATGACTACTAGGATGGATGATGAGATA
This sequence comes from Zanthoxylum bungeanum, assembly GCA_019454045.1. Lineage (NCBI taxonomy): Eukaryota > Viridiplantae > Streptophyta > Magnoliopsida > Sapindales > Rutaceae > Zanthoxylum > Zanthoxylum bungeanum. The sequence continues at coordinate 75,396 of SKCR01041270.1, forward strand.
TCAGTCCGAGAGCACGTCTTGAGGATGATGACCTACCTCAATACATTTGAGACCAGTCATCTGCTTTACAGTGAGAGTAGTCAGTAGGTTTCAGTCTAACCCGGGATTGGATTATTGGGTGGTTTTGAAACACATTCTCAAGTATCTTAAGAGAACGAGAGATTATATGCTTGTGTATTCTAGTGAGGATGCAATCCTAAGAGGATATACAGACTCTAATTTTCAGACGGATGTCGATTTTAGGAAATCAACATCTGGATCAGTGTTTACCCTAGGTGATGGGGCTATAGTATGGTAGAGTATAAAGCAATCTTGTATTGCTGACTCCACCATGGAGGCTAAGTATGTAGCAGCTTGCAAAATAGCTAAAGAAGCAGTCTGGCTCTGCAAATTCTTAGGAGATCTAAAAGTCATTCCAGATATAGATATACCACTCACACTTTATTGCGATAATAGTGGTGCAGTGCAAATTAAAAGGAACCAAGAAGTCACAAAAGGGGAAAACATATAGAGAGGAAATATCATCTCATCAGGGAGATAGTACAGAGAAAAGATGTTTTTGTTACAAAGATTACATCCGTAGAAAACCCGGCTGATCCGTTTATAAAGACCTTGTCGGCTAAGATGTTTGAAGGTCACCTAGATGGTCTAGTATTACGTGACATGTCCTATTTGTTTGGTTTGGGAACCGAATATAAACTTAGCAAAAATGAGAAAATACACTGACGAAACATAGGGTTTAACTTGGTTCAGCGGAATGGATCCAACCTACGTCTATGGGCACAAAAGGCAAGAAAGCTTTTATTACGTGGTCGGATTTGACCGACCTGCACTAACTCTGGCTTACCCTAAAGTTTTTTTACTCTCTTTTATAAGTTTGAAATAAAATTAGCCAACCATTTACAATGAATTCTCGATCTCTTTATATACTAGGGCAAATTCTACTGTGACACTAATCTCATGAATTCAGCCACGTGAATCTGCCTGCGATGTGTGGGCTCTCTGCCCCAACTACTCTACAAACCATAGCTCTGCCGCCTGACACCTCTACTCTCTGCCATCTGAACTTCATTTAAAGATCTATTCTTGGCAACTGTAATTTGTTACCTCACAATGCCAAAATATACCTCCCTGTGAAAGCGTATGCTAGAAGATAAGTTGATGACCTGCTCCTGCTCCTGTCATGTCAGTTTCTTTAGGAAGACCAGGTCCCCTTGTAGGGCTTACGTCACTTGAATTTGGCCACACCACTAACACCCCGACTTGACTGACTGGGTCGGCCAACTAAAACAACTGGCAACCTACCCTATTGTGCTACCAGGTCAGGTCGACTCTAATGCCTTTATTCCATTTTGCTTCTCTTAATAACTTTACATCTCTGGTCAAGTTACGGCTAATGAGAAGGCTCGTTGCTACTTGATAGTATGGATGTCTGAGGTTCTTGCTGCGAAGCATGAGCCTATGACTATAGCATCTCAGTTGATGGAATCATTGCAGGGCATGTTTGGGAAACCTTCAGAGCGTCAACGTCATGAGGCCATAGTCTCAGCGTTGACTACTAGGATGAAGGATGAGACATCAGTCCGAGAGCACGTCTTGAGGATGATGACCTACCTCAATACATTTGAAACCTATGGCGCTCGTATTGACAAGCGTAGGCAGGTGACCATGATTATGGAAAATCTTCTGAAGAGTTTCTTGCAGTTTAAAAACAACTATGTTATGAATAAGTTGACTTTTACTTTGACCCAACTGCTAAATGAGCTCACCTATTATGAGTCCATGCTTGTGGATCCTCGTAAGCCCAATGTTGAGGCAAATGTTACCGAGTCTTCTAAATCTACAAAGATAAAGAAGAAAGGAACTGGGAAGGCTAAGGCAAAGCCTATGAAGAAGAAGAACAAGAAAGGCTCTAAGGATGCCAAGCCCAAGGGAAAGTGTTTCCACTGCAACAAGGACGAAAAATTCGCTTGGAGGGACCTTGCTGAAGGTGACTACACCATGATGGTCGGGACAGGGGATAACATTTCTACAATAGCATTGGAAGTTTCCAGTTTCAATTTTTCAAATAATAATTATTTAAATTTGAACAATATGTTATTAATTTCTGATTTTCGTAGGAATTTGATTTTTGTTTCCAAACTTTTGGATGATGGTTTTTTAGTTTCTTTTAATAGTAATTTGGTTATTATTGGTAGAAATGGATTAACCATATGCACATAACACTCAGAAAATAACTTGTGTGTATTAAGACCATTAACACATATGTCACTACACAACACTGAAATGTTTAAGGTTGAGACACCTAAAACAAAACGCCAAAGATTTCTCACGATGACATATATCTGTGGCATCTTCGACTTGGTCATATCAACCTTGACCGGATAGATAGTTTGATAAAGAATGGAGCCATAAACCAATTAAAGCTCAGAACTTTACCAGTCTGTGAATCCTATTTAGAAGGAAAAATGACCAAGAGACATTTTACTAGAAAATGAATAAGAGCTAGTCAACCACTTGAGCTAATACATTCGGATGTTTATAGACCGATGAATGTAAAAGTCCGAGGTGGTTATAAATACTTTATCATATTTATTGACGATTATTCAAGATATGTGCTTGTTTACCTAATGCAGCACAAGTCAGATACTTTTGAAAAGTTCAAAGAGTATCGTGATGAGGTTGAGAACCAGTTAGGTAAGACAATCAAAAATCTATGATCAGATTTTATGGAGGAGAATAACTTGACAGAGATTTCGGGGAATTTTTAGTTCAGCATGGGATAATATCCCAGTTCACAGAACCTAGAACACCATAACGAAATGGTGTTGCAGAAAGGAGAAATCGGACCCTACTAGACATGATAAGATCTGTGTTTAGTTATAGTTCACTACCTTGTTCATTTTGGGGGTATACATTGCAAACATCAATGTATATCCTTAATGTAGTTCCATCTAAGTCTGTTCCTAAGACTCCCTTAGAGTTGTGGAGTGGTCATAAAACTAGTTTATGACATTTCTGCATATGGGGGTGTCCATCACATGTGCTGAAGAATGAGACTACTAAGTTGGAGCCACTTTCACTGGTGTGCCTATTTGTAGGCTATCCTAAGAAAACTAGGGGTGAATTCTTTTATAGCCCTGAAGATAATAAAGTGTTTATATCGACAAACGCCATATTTCTAGAGGATGACTATATGAGAGAGTTCAAACCTCGTATTAAGGTGTTACTCGAGGAGTTACTTGCTGGTTCGACTAGCGCATCATCATTAATGACAATTGAAAAACACATAGCACCTTCGACATCTGAGCGTCAGATACAAGTTCGTTAAAATGATCTTCCATCTAGACGTAGTGGGAGGGTTGTGCGACAATCTGATCACTATCTAGGAGTTGGAGAGGCAAAAGTTATCACTTCCAGCAATGGTATAGATGATCCATTGACCTATCGTAGTGCAATGGATGATTTTGACAAAGAGGAATACTCAAAGCCATGAACCTCAAGATGTATTCTATGTACTCCAACTCAGTCTAAGAACTTATAGACCAACCTGATGGGGTAAAATCCATAAGTTGCAAGTGGATATACAAGAGAAAGAAGGGAACATAAGGGAAGGTACAGACCTTCAAGGCTATGCTAGTGGCCAAGGGTTATACCTAGAAAGAGGGAGTTGACTATGAGGAAAATTTATCGCCAGTAGCCATGCTAAAATCCATCTATTGCCACATATTATGACAATGAGATTTGGCAAATGGACGTCAAGACTGCATTCTTGAATGACAATCTTGATGAGTGTATCTATATGGTACAACCAGATGGGTTCATAGCCCAAGGTCAAGAGCAAAAAGTTTGCAAGCTGTAAAGGTCCATTTATGGACTCAAGCAATCATCTCGATCTTGGAACATAAGATTTGATACCAAGATCAAGTCTTATGACTATAAGCAGAATGTTGATGAGCCTTGTGTATACAAGCGCGTCATTGACAAGAATGTGGCTTATTTTATACGTCGATGGTATTTTACTCATTCGGAATGATAAAAATATATTATCGGACGTGAAAATCTGACTAGCTAACCAATTCCAAATGAAAAAATTTGGGAGATGCCAGTTATGTTCTTGGGATCCAGATACTTCGGGATCGTAAGAAACGACTGTTAGCTATGTCTCAAACATCCTACATCAACAAGATCATTGTGTGATTTGGGATGCAGAATTTCAAGAAAGAAAATTTGCCTTATCGACATGGAATTCATTTGTCAAATGAACATTATCCTAAGATACCTTAAGGAGTTAAGGAAATGAGACATATCATATATGCCTCAACAGTTGGTAGTCTCATGTATGTTATGTTATGCACGAGACCAGACATCTATTTTACAGTGGGAGTAGTCAGTAGGTTTCAGTCTACCCCATGATTGGATCATTGGCTGGCTGTGAAACACATTCTCAAGTATTTTAAGAGAATGAGAGATTATATGCTTGTGTATTCTGGTAAGGATACGATCCTAAGAGGATATACAGACTTTGATTTTCAGACGGATGTCGATTCTAGGAAATCAACATCTGGATCAGTGTTTAACTTATGTGGTGGGGCTATAGTATGGCAAAGTATAAAGCAATATTGTATTGCTGACTCCACCATGGAGGCTTAGTATGTAGCAGCTTGCGAAGTAGCTAAGGAAGCAGCTTGGCTCTGCAAGTTCTTAGGAGATCTAGAAGTCGTTCCAGATATAGATATACCACTCACACTTTATTACGATAATAGTGGTGCATTGGAAAATTAAAAGGAACCAAGAAGTCATAAGAGGGGAAAGCATATAGAGAGGAAATATCATCTCATCAGGGAGATAGTACAGAGAATAGAGGTTTTTGATACAAAGATTGCATCCGCAGAAAACCTGGCTTATCTGTTTACAAAGACCTTGTCGGGTAAAGTGTTTGAAGGTCGCCTAGATGGTCTAGGATTACGTGAAATCTCCCATTTGTTTGGTTTGGGGACCAAATATAAACTTAGAAAAAATGAGAAAACACACTGACGAAACAGAGGGTTTAACGTGGTTCTGCGAAATAGATCCAACCTACGTCTGTAGACAACAGGACCTGGGCGACGCTGTCCTAGGCTCGCGGCCTAGTTGAGAAGTACGAAATAACATGGAGTCGCCACCCGGTGTGAGCCGGGAAAATGAGATTTAAGGCCGCACTCACCCCTCGCAAGAGAAGACCTCAAACCTTGGGTTCGGAATGGTCTCTTACTTTATGTCATCTTGTAATTTTGTGATTTGTGCAATATTAATCAAAACTACTTAACATACATGTACAATGATAATTCAACCTAATTCACATTCATAAAAATAAATCTTACATTTAAATTTACATGCTTCGAAAATGAGTTTTCATAACATAACAATACAAAAATAAACATGTGGGCCAGTAACTTGGCCACTATTAATGTAGGACCTCGCATACCTGATTAGACGTATCTGACGTCAACCGAATACGCCGCGTCTGTAACAGTAAAGTAACAAAGGGTGCCCTCAGGTCTTACCTTTTAGTCGCTGTCCGGGAGTGCGTTCTGCGGTGCCGGAAGGGGTTATCATCCCACTGTTCTCACTGATGCGATTTTTCCGCTGTTTTGTTCGGGTTCGCCGTTTTCAATGTTTTGTCCGTTTTCAACGGATCCGCTGTTTCTGCCGTTTTCACTGTTTTCACCCGCGGTTACAGTTTACCGTTTTCGGCCATTTTCTCACAGTTTTGACTCGCCATTTTCACCGTTTCACTCGTTATTTTTACTCATGATTTTTCTGTACTTTTCTGTTATTTTCACTCGCTGTTTTCTCTCTTTTTCAACTCAAATTTTCATTCTCTCTCTTGGATGATTTTTCACGTATGCATGGAGGCTCAATGTGGGTTATTATGGGCTCGGTTTCATGGCAGTTTGGAGAGGTTGTTTCATGTGTGCATGGCACATGCATGGGGGCAGTTTGCTGCTTTAGTCGATCAGTTTATCATCGGCAGAATGTGTCTCTTTGGTGGGCTGTTCTTGAAGAGGGTTCTGGTGTCTGTGTGGTTTCTTTGTTACGGCTAATGGAGGGGCAGTGGCTGTGGCGTGAGCAGTGTGCTTTGAATGGTTTCTGTTTGGCCGTGAGGTTAGGGACAGTTAGGCGTGAGCTTGTGCGTTTGTTGAATGAAGGCAGAGGCTGTTTCACGTGCATATGGGGCTGTTTGAAGGGGCTTTGTGCGTGTATTCAGGAGGCTGTTTGAAGGGCTGATGGCTACGTGTGGTGCAGTTGGTCTGTGGATAATGGCGTGGTAAGGCTGGCTACTGAGGGAAATTTATAGCGTGAATGAGGGAGGCGAAATGGGGCTGCATGGAGGGCAGTACGTGCATGGGCAGTGAAGGTTTGTTCATGGTTCACGTGAAGAAGCAATGATATGCGGTGTTGGGGGTGGTTTTCCTGCTTGTTGTTCTCGGTCAGAGGATGGTACTTGGTAGCTAGGTTTTGAAGTTGTTTGGAGAGGGTTGAGCTGCGAAAGATTTTGTTTATTTGTTTGAGGGATGTGGCCGAGAGAGATGGGCAGATTCCAGGGGTGGTTAGAGGGCTTTGTGCGTGTATAATGAAGGGTGATGCGTGGCAAGAGCAGTTCAGAGGGGTTGTTGGTTCGCGAGAGAGGCTGAGTGTGATGGATGAGGGCGTGAGTTGCTGTGGTGGCTTTGGGGACGTGGGTGAAGGGGGCGCGTGAAGATTAAGTGTGTGGCAGTCAGTGGTGGTGATTTTCCAGGAATGTAGTTGCAGTATGAGGGCTTCAAAGGTGCATGTATCTCCTCGTGCGAAGTGGTTAGGGCGTGAAGAATGGCCTGAGGAGATGAGGGAGTCGTGAAGGGTAATGAGTTCTAGGGGGCTTTGAGGGATGAGGATTTACGTGGAGTTGAGGGGGTGTAGCTTGTGTTGTGTGCGTGAATGAAGGCTTAGGGTTTATTCACTTTGTTTCTTTTTTTGGCTGAGCGAGAGGGAGAGCGTGGGTTTCTTTGTTTCAGCGTGAGGAGTAGGCGTGAAGAAAGGGGTGTTGTGGGCTGTCGTGTATGGCTGTGAAGCCCCATTTTTGGCGGGCTTGGGTATTTGGGCTTGGTGTATGATTGGTAAGTGACTTATGGGTTCTCGGGCCGAGCATACGCGGAGATCCAACGAGCAAATCGAAGCTAGATAACCAAGTTAAATCCAACAATAATTTCAATTTCCAACTTTACCCTTCCGACGTCCGTTTCCTCCTGCAACTTCCATGACATGAAAAGGTAGTGCCTCCTTACGAGACTCGTCATTGGACATGATATGCAAAAATGCAATGCCTACAGTCGCCCCCACTTTGATGGGACTTGTGCAGTGTGTGACAATGACAATTCTATCAAAGTACATGCAATGTATTTTTACTTACCTGGGCGCCCAGCTGCCACCTGACTCACCTGTTGCTTCGAACTGAATTGTTTGGTGGTGAGGTACTGCGACCCCTTGGTCTTGTTCCCGAAGTGAGCTGAGGGTCTTGTTCCTGAATTGTGGGTCTTGTTCCCGTGGGTCTTGTTCCCATTTTGAGCTGAGGGTCCTGTTCCCTGAATTGTGTTGTGGGTCTTGTTCTCGTGGGTCTTGTTCCCATGGGTCTTGTTCCCATGGGTCTTGTTCCCATTTTGCAGGTCTTGTTCCTGATTATGGGTCTTGTTCCCAAATTGAGTTACAGGTCTTGTTCCTGATTGTGGGTCTTGTTCCCAAATGGAATTGCAGGTCTTGTTCCTGATTGTGGGTCTTGTTCCCAAATTGAATTGCAGGTCTTGTTCCTGATTGTGGGTCTTGTTCCCGAATTGCAGGTCTTGTTCCTGATTGTGGGTCTTGTTCCCGAATTGCAGGTCTTGTTCCTGATTGTGGTCTTGTTCCCGAATTGCAGGTCTTGTTCATGATTGTGGGTCTTGTTCCCGATTGCAGGTCTTGTTCCTGATTGTGGGTCTTGTTCCCGGATTGCAGGTATTGTTCCTGATTGTGGGTCTTGTTCCCGAATTGCAGGTCTTGTTCCTGATTGTGGGTCTTGTTTCCGAATTGCAGGTCTTGTTCCTGATTGTGGGTCTTGTTCCCAGATTGCAGGTCTTGTTCCTTATTGTGGGTCTTGTTCCCGAATTGCAGGTCTTGTTCCTGATTGTGGGTCTTGTTCCCGAATTGCAGGTCTTGTTCCTGATTGTGGGTCTTGTTCCCGAATTGCAGGTCTTGTTCCTGATTGTGGGTCTTGTTCCCAAATTGAATTGCAGGTCTTGTTCCTGATTGTGGGTCTTGTTCCCGAATTGCAGGTCTTGTTCCTGTTTTGAGCTGACTGTGGGCTTTGTTCCCAAAGACTAATACTGATATGGGCCTCACCCCCGACTGATACTGATGTGGGCCTCGCCCCAAACTGATACTGATATGGGCCTCGCCCCCAGACTGATACTGATGTGGGCCTCGCCCCTGGCTGATACTGATGTGGACCTCGCCCCAAACTGATACTGATATGGGCCTCGCCCCCCAGACTGATACTAATGTGGGCCTCGCCCCAAACTGATATGGGCCTCGCCCCAAACTGATACTGATATGGGCCTCGTCCCAACTGATACTGATATGGGCCTCGTCCCCGGACTGATATATGGGCCTCGCCCCCAGACGGATACTGATATGGGCCTCGCCCCAAACTGATACTGATATGGGCCCCGCCCCCTGACTGATACTGATATGGGCCTCGCCCCCACACTGATACTGATATGGGCCTTGCCCCAAACTAATACTGATATGGGCCTCGCCCCCAGACTGATACTGATGTGGGCCTCGCCCCAAACTGATACTGATGTGGGTCTCGCCCCCGACTGATACTGATATGGGCCTCGCCCCCAGACTAATACTGATGTGGGCCTCGCCCCAAACTGATACTCATGTGGGCATCGCCCCCAGACTGATACTGATATGGGCCTCGCCCCCAGACTGATACTGATATGGGCCTCGCCCCAAACTGATACTGATATGGGCCTCGCCCCCGGACTGATATATGGGCCTCGCCCCCTGCTGATACTGATATGGGCCTCGCCCCAAACTGATACTGATGTGGGCCTCGCCCCAAACTGATATTGGCCTTGCCCCCAAAACTGATGTTGATGCTGATGTGGGCCTCGGCCTTGGGACTCATCCCCGAAACTGATACTGTAGCTGATGTAGGCCTCGACCCTGTGACTCATCTCTGAAAACTGATATTGTAGCTGATGTGGGCCTTGACCCAAACTGATACTGATATGGGCTTTGCCCAAACTGTTTCATTCTCGGACTATGCTCCATTCTCGGATTACCATACCCGTCAAAACTGATATTGTATACTCGGAGTGTCATACCCGGTAAAACTGATGTTGTGTCTCCGTACCCGAAGTGTCGTACTCGGCAAAACTGATTTTGACAAAGAGGTGGGCCTCGCCCCATAGTGTCATACCCGGCTGGACTGATCCTGATAAAGATGTGGGCCTCAACCCGCAGAGTACCGTACCCAGCAAAAGATGATAATGATGTGGGGCCTCACCCCAAAGCTGATACGGGCCTCACCCCTGAAGTGCCATACTCGGCAAAGACTGATTATGATGTGGGCCTCAACCCGCAGAGTGCCATACCCGGCAGAACTGATACTGAACTGATGTGGGCCTCGCCCCTAGAATGCCTTACCCGGCAGATACTGATATGAACTGATGTGGGCCTCGCCCAGAATGCCATACCCGGCAGAACTGATACTGAACTAATGTGGGCCTCACCCCCAGAATGCCATACCCAGCAGATACTGATATGAACTGATGTGGGCCTCGCCCAGAATGCCATACCCGCAGAACTGATACTGAACTAATGTGGGACTCGCCCCCAGAATGCCATACCCGGCTGATACTGATCCGAACTGGTGTGGGCCTCGGCCCTAGAGTGCTGTATCCGGCAGATACTAATCATGAACTGATGTGGGCCCCGCCCCCTGAGTGCCATACCCGGCGAATACTGATCATGAACTGATATGGGCCCCGCCCTCAGAATGCAATACGCGGCGGATACTGATACTGAATCGATGTGGGCCCCGCCCCCAGGTTGAGATAGGCCCGCCTTCAAACTGATACTGATGTGTGGGCTTCGCCCCCAAGCTGATATAAGGCCTCGCCCCTAAGCTGACATGATATTCTATTTCACACATTACATCACTTCTCACGAGATAATCTTTGATAGATAGACATATCTTATCCTCAACGAATGCTTTCGCGTCGAAACCGAAGAACCTTCAAAGTACTCGACATACTCAAACCCAATCATCTGAACGGGTGATCTGAGCTAGACCCCATGTGTGTGTGTGCCAAGGCTCTTTCGCAGCTTAGTCCTTTAGTAAGCCAACTTGGTGATTTCGTTTCAGAGAGTCAAACCAGTGGGTCTAACCAACCTGGATGTCTTAATCACATTATGCGATTACTTCAGCATACTCAACATGATATGGTTTTCATCTTTTTTTCTTTTGTCTCTTTCTTTTCATCTTTTTTTTTTTTTTTTTCAATTTTTTTTCTTTTCTTTTCTTTTTTCTTTTTTTCTTTTTTTTCTTTTTCTTTTTTTTTCTGACACACCTACCATTTAAGGTAGCATTTCTCCTCATGGTGGTCCTAATACTCGCCCATGGGTAGCTTCACGCTTATTGGTTATAGGTGATCTATTTTTTTCTTTTCATTTTTTATTTCAGAGACATTTTTTTTTATTTCAACCATATCATATATCATAGCATCAGCAAACAAGTGTGGACATTCAGGCAAACGGTCATTCACCAATACATCATCTCTTCAACTAGTCACCTAGCTAACCACTCAGGCTTCTACTGCTAGGATCCCATAATCAAGTGCTTATGAGTCTAATCTAAGATCAATCTATTCAGGGTACCAGATGAGAGCACGTCTCGCACTTTTTGTTTCTAGGGTCTCTCCCTACAGCATGCATGTCATCACCAGGACATACGTCTGTCTATCAAAGACTTCTCTCACTCATTTTTTTTTTTCTCACTCATTTTTTTTTCTCACTCATTTTTTTTCTTTGTTTTTTTTTCTTTTCCTCTTTTTCTTTTCTTCTTTTTTTTCAAACAATTAAAACACAATTTTTCAAATAGGCCTTGGAATACCTGGTCAGCATGGCGCATCATCGATTCATATCAATGTCCAGTCTGCGTTTCTTGCTAGGATCATTATCAATTCAGTCCAGTGTCGAGAGGATGGGATCAAGCTTTGGCTCAAAAGCCAGGATCTGGGCAATCAACTCTTCGGCATTTGTTACAGTCAAGAAAATGTCTTCCACAAATTTGGTGACAAACTCGTGTCTCTTGGCTTCTGGTAATTTAATGAAAGCATATGTTGTACCTACAAAAATAACACCCGAGATTAAAAATTCTACATCATGTATACACAAAACATGAAAACAGAATCGCAACACAGTGCGTGGGTTGCCTCCCTGTTAGCTATAAATTCATCATCTTTAGCCAGACATGACCGAAATCCTTCTGTCAATGTAGCTTCACACGTCGTCTTTAGTACTCGCGCCTTTGATCTTTGCTGCTTTCCTTGCTCCGCCTTGCTTTTTCCTGCAAAAATAACACAAAATTAGGATTCCACCACAAAAACATGAAACAGAAATCACAGTAACTTGCATAGGTTGCCTCCCTTTCAGCATTAACTTCATCATCTTCAGCCAGACATGACCGAAATCCTTCTGTCAATGTAGCTTCACTGTCGTCTTTAGTACTTGCGCCGCTTTTTGATTTTTGCTACTTTCTCTTCTTTTCTCTTCCTTTTTTTTCTTTTTTAACCTGCAAATACAAAAACAACAGAATAAAGACGTGTGCATGTAAGTATGCAAGTGTAGAGATACTCCCGTTTCATGATGAGTTGGATCCTCTTTGTGCTCCTCGGCGTCATATGTCTCTGGTCGCCCCCTGTGGGTTCCCTTTTGAAATCTGCAATAACACAACACAAAACAAAGGATGCAAGTTACGTGTATGCATGGATGAATTTCCTATCCCGTTGGGTTAGGCCTTCTGCCAATTCTCTTGATGACCGCTCAGTCTTCTTTTCTTCAGGCAACATGCAGCTTCAATCTGCTTATATCGGCTGACTCGGTAAACTCATTTTTTTTCAAATCTGGTAATCTCCCGGCCTTGTTTCCAATTTTCTGCCCTTTTTTTTCTGCTTATTCCTTCTGAGAATTCTCCATGTTTCAGATACTTCTGAATATTATGATACCAAGGCTTTCTGTCATCAACTTCCACATCCGACATCTCGTCTGTCTCATACGCCTGTTTACTTATAGCTGTCAACACAAATGATCTCATCACCAATTTCTTCCGGATTTTCCCAAGCCACGGCTAGTGTCACAAATGTGTCAGTCATCTGATTTTCGGCAAGCTGAAATTTGCAATCAGGAATAGTCTGTGCCAGACTTCTGAGGTAGAACTCATATGGCTTCACCATTCTTTCTTTAACTCCAATTCTTCTTGCATCTTCATTTTTTCAAACATTTTTTACAACGGTTTACCCAAGCTAGAGAATTGTCTGTTTCTGATAGGGGCAATCTCTGAGGAAGTAGACTCGGTCTTTGAAGGTTTCCCAATGATCTCTTCATTCTGGTTGCACACGTTTCTGTTACTGGCTGTACAGGGCACGGTCAAACTGATCACATCATTGTTCAGGACTTGTAACTGCTCAGCAATCTCGGCTACCTTGGCTTTCAATCAATCTAGGCAGGATTCTTCGTTGACTGACTTACTCATACTGGCTGACGGTTCTTTGACAAATCTTCATTCTTTCCCAACCCAACAGGAGTCTATAATGGCTTTTAAGACAAAAAGGGTTAACATGATGCATGTATGCATGACATGATGTATGGTGTAAACATATTCAAAAATAATTTACGCTAATTGGCCCGTTATCATTTTAAAGCATTCAATCACATTATTGCGCAATGCAAACTTGTCCCAGTTGAAAAGGCCCAACAAGTTTACACTTTTGCGATAACACGGCTAAATAACTTCAAATGATAAAAGGCCCACACACAAACTGGCCCATCGGCATTTCAGAAATTTCGGCCTAATTGTCAAAAGGACATGAACTTGTCCCGGTTTAAACGACAACGAGTTCATATCTTTTTAACAAATAGTCCAACTAAATCCAAATGACAACGGTCCAAAACACAAACATAAAACAAACTGGCCCATCGGCATTTCAGAAATTTTGACCTAATTGTCAAAAGGACATGAACTTGTCCCGATTTAAACGAAAACGAGTTCATATCTTTTAACAAAGAGTCCAAATAAATCCAAATGACAACAGTCCAAAACACAAACATCAACACAAATGACAACAGTCTAAAACACAGGCATAAACACAGTAGTCATGATTAATTAAAACACAAATCACAAGCATTACAAGATATCATAAAGTAAGAGACCATTCCGAACCCAACGGTTTGAGGTCTTCTCCTGCGAGGAGTGAGTGCGGCCTTAAATCTTTGTCCCGGTTCACACCGGGTGGTGACTCCATGTTATTTCGTACTTCTCAGCTAGGCCGCGAGCCTAGGACGGCGTCGCCCAGCTCCTGTTGTCTGACTGTAGGCATTGCATTTTTGCATATCATGTCCAATGACGAGTCTCGTAAGGAGGCACTACCTTTTCATGTCATGGAAGTTGCAGGAAACGGACGTCGGAAGGGTAAAGTTGGAAATTGAAATTATTGTTGGATTTAACTTGGTTATCTAGCTTCGATTTGCTCGTTGGATCTCCGCGTATGCTCGGCCCGAGAACCCATAAGTCACTTACCAAATCATACACCAAGCCCAAATACCCAAGCCCGCCAAAAAGGGGGCTTCACAGCCATACACGACAGCCCACAACACCCATTTCTTCACGCCTACTCCTTCACGCTGAAACAAAGAAACCCACGCTCTCCCTCTCGCTCAGCCAAAAAAAGAAACAAAGTGAATAAACCCTAAGCCTTCATTCACGCACACAACACACAGCTACACCCCCTCAACTCCACGTAAATCCTCATCACTCACAGCCCCCTAGAACTCATTACCCTTCACGACTCCCTCATCTCCTCAGGCCATTCTTCACGCCCTAACCACTTCGCACGAGGAGATACATGCACCTTTGAAGCCCTCATACTGCAACCTACATTCCTGGAAAATCACCACCACTGACTGCCACAACCTTAATCTTCACGCGCCCCCTTCACCCACGTCCCCAAAGCCACCACAGCAACTCACGCCCTCATCCATCACACTCAGCCTCTCTCGCGAACCAACAACCCCTCTGAACTGCTCTTGCCACGCATCACCCTTCATATACACGCACAAAGCCCTCTAACCACCCCTGGAATCTGCCCATCTCTCTCGGCCACATCCCTCAAACAAATAAACAAAATCTTTCGCAGCTCAACCCTCTCCAAACAACTTCAAAACCTAGCTACCAAGTACCATCCTCTGACCGAGAACAACAAGCAGGAAAACCACCACCAACACCGCATATCATTGCTTCTTCACGTGAACCATGAACAAACCTTCACTGCCCATGCACGTACTGCCCTCCATGCAGCCCCATTTCGCCTCCCTCATTCACGCTATAAATTTCCCTCAGTAGCCAGCCTTACCACGCCATTATCCACAGACCAACTGCACCACACGTAGCCATCGGCCCTTCAAACAGCCTCCTGAATACACGCACAAAGCCCCTTCAAACAGCCCCATATGCACGTGAAACAGCCTCTGCCTTCATTCAACAAACGCACAAGCTCACGCCTAACTGTCCCTAACCTCACGGCCAAACAGAAACCATTCAAAGCACACTGCTCACGCCACAGCCACTGCCCCTCCATTAGCCGTAACAAAGAAACCACACAGACACCAGAACCCTCTTCAAGAACAGCCCACCAAAGAGACACATTCTGCCGATGATAAACTGATCGACTAAAGCAGCAAACTGCCCCCATGCATGTGCCATGCACACATGAAACAACCTCTCCAAACTGCCATGAAACCGAGCCCATAATAACCCACAATTGAGCCTCCATGCATACGTGAAAAATCATCCAAGAGAGAGAATGAAAATTTGAGTTGAAAAAGAGAAAACAGCGAGTGAAAATAACAGAAAAGTACAGAAAAATCATGAGTAAAAATAACGAGTGAAACGGTGAAAATGGCGAGTCAAAACTGTGAGAAAATGGCCGAAAACGGTAAACTGTAACCGCGGGTGAAAACAGTGAAAACGGCAGAAACAGCGGATCCGTTGAAAACGGACAAAACATTGAAAACGGCGAACCCGAACAAAACAGCGGAAAAATCGCATCAGTGAGAACAGTGGAATGATAACCCCTTCCGGCACCGCAGAACGCACTCCCGGACAGCGACTAAAAGGTAAGACCTGAGGGCACCCTTTGTTACTTTACTGTTACAGACGCGGCGTATTCGGTTGACGTCAGATATGTCTAATCAGGTATGCGAGGTCCTACATTAATAGTGGCCAAGTTACTGGCCCACATGTTTATTTTTGTATTTGTTATGTTATGAAAACTCATTTTCGAAGCATGTAAATTTAAATGTAAGATTTATTTTTATGAATGTGAATTAGGTTGAATTATCATTGTACATGTATGTTAAGTAGTTTTGATTAATATTGCACAAATCACAACATTACAAGATGACATAAAGTAAGAGACCATTCCGAACCCAAAGGTTTGAGGTCTTCTCTTGCGAGGGGTGAGTGCGGCCTTAAATCTCATTTTCCCGGCTCACACCGAGTGGCGACTCCATGTTATTTCGTACTTCTCAACTAGGCCGCGAGCCTAGGACAGCGTCGCCCAGGTCCTGTTGTCTACAGTCTGGCGACTCCACTGGGGATATAGAGAATTGGCTCCGAAATGATATCTTGTAATGTTTGTGATTTGTGTTTTAATTAATCATGTCTACAACGTCCATGGGCACAAAGGGAAATAATGCTTTTATTACGTGGTCGGGTTCGACTGACTTGCACTAACTCTCGCTTATCCTTAATCTTTTTGCTCTCTTTTATAAGTTTGAAATAAAATTAGCCAACCCTTTACAAATGAGTTCTCGATCTCTTTATATACTAGGGAAAATTCTAGTGTCACACGAATCTCATGACGTCAGCCATGTGAATCTGCCTACGTCGTGTGGGCTCGCCCTAACTGCTCTACAAACTATAACTCTGCCGCTTGACACCTCTACTATCTGCCACTTGAACTTTATTTAATGTCCTATTCGTGGCAACTGTCACACTTTATCTCACAATGTCAGCCCATACCTCATTGTGAAAACGTATGCTAGAAGATAAGCTGGTGACCTGCTCCGGTCACGTCAGTCCTTTTAGAAAGTACATGTCCCATTTTAGGGCTTACATCACTTGAATTTGGTCACACCACTAACACCTCGACCTGACCGACTGGGTCGGGCTACTAAAACAACTGTCAACCTATCATGTTGTGCTACTAGGTCGGGTAAGCTCTAATGCCTTTATTCCCATTTGCTTCTCTGAATAGCTTAACGTCTCGGGTCGGGTATCATGTGTAAACCAATCATAATTTATTCATTTGATAGGATGCCCCCGCCTCTTGGGCTCGGGCCCTTGAGTCTCAGACACATAAATCTCTCTTTATACCCTTCCTATTTCGTTAGGGATCCTTGGGCCCAACTATTGGGATATATGCCCTTGAGCATCATGAAATGTAAACGATATTATGTTTTATAAAATAAAATGATGCACTATTCATTTATCAAAGTGTTTGTTTAATAATCGCATATTGTATATTATCATGTTTACCTTTGATTACTCATGTGCCTTCAGATTTAGTGTATGAGTGTCATACACAAGATGATTTAAGTCTGAAGTTAGTAATCTAAAATAGTCCATAGAGAGCAAACAAAATGGGTATTTTTTGTGGTTTATCTATAGTTGCGGTCCATTCTATAATTGTATGGCGACCTTGATCCGAGAGCGTCCATGTGGAGATCTGAGAATGAAGGCACCTTGTATGATGTGATCATATAGGACTGGACCCAGATAGAAATTAGTTTCTTATAATATCCAATAAATAAAGAAATTCATTTTGATATACTAGATGGTCATATATGGATTGATCTTAATCTTGAGTGTACTACGAACTCCTGCATGGCAGACTATGTCTTTTGATTTACAAAGGTGAGGTTGGTGTAGCAGTCCTGACCAATAGCTATGTACTTTGGGGACATGGTTTGGTGTGTAGCTAGAAACATTTTACATAGACGTGGAGTTCACTCCTTGCGAGAAGTAGAGAAGTATCTTCCTTAAGGGTTGATTCAGTACTTGAACGATTAGAAAGCTCGAGTCTTTCTATTACAAATAGAAAGATTAAAATTCATAGTGGTTATGAATAAATCGTTTATTAGAAAATTAACGGTACTTAAGGTATAAATAATTAAAGGGGTATAACAGACATTATGACCCGACTCTAATTACGAGATACTCGTGAATGGTTAATTCGCATGTAATGACTATATCGATGGACACCAACGTAGTTCGGCTTAATTTATCTATATGCGGCAACGAGAGTGCAATTTCGGCTTTTTAATGGAATAACCTGGAGTTAATAATTCAAAATATTTAATTAAGTGCTTAATTAATATTCCGAGATTGTTGGAGCTCGGAACCATAGGTCTATTTAATCCCCGTGTTAGCTCGATTTACTATAGCGGATTAAATATAATTGGATAGTCCAATTATATACTCACATATGTAAATGTTATTAATATGATTAATAATATTATTTTGTCTCACTTTAAACTATATGTTAAATTTAATATATAGTTTTTATAATTATATGATAGTTAATTACATGTTATTTAATTATATCATATATAATTAAATAAAGATTAAGTTGGTAATTTCTAAATTTGGGTTTTAGAAACCCTTGGATTTAATTTGGAAGTTACACTTCTTAAAAGGTGTTAACCTTTATTTTTTTAACATCTTTTCCATTATGGAAATAAATATTGATGTTATAAAATTTTTTATTTTGGCATGTGCCTTGGCCGAAATTTATAAAGGGGAGGGGAAAGGTTTTGTTAATTTTGGAAATTAATAACCATAAGTATAAAAAGAAAATTTTATTTTTATTTGCCTAAGTTTCTCAATCCAAATCCTAGCCACCTTCTTCTTGTTCCAACAATTCTCTCAAGTGCTGAGAAAAATAAAAACAAGAATAAGAAGAAAAACAAAAGGAAAATCTTGTGTGACTATAATCTCTGAAGTGTTTAGGGATTAGTTTTGTGAGTCTAGCCCACACTAGTTTCCGTTGGCTGCGAGATATAGCACGAAAGACTTCTTGGTGTCTAACAAAACTCTTCATCTTCTTCTTTCACATATATCACACGACAGTGAACATTTTTCTACTCACTGCTGCATGCCCTTTTTGTGATAACGGGGCTCAGTTTGTTTTGGATTTAATTCAGAATTTTTGGGTATCATTTTGGGGAGTTCTAAGACTGTGTTGGGGCTGTTTTTATTTGAAAAATCAGACCTGAAATTCTACAACAGTTCACGCACATAAGGGGTTATTTGGGCAGTGAGCTGAGCGCTTTTTCGGGTCCAAAATAGTCCAATATTTCACTGCTGGTCAGGGGCTGTTTCGGGGCTGAAATTTTGTCCAAAACAGAAGCAAAAATTTAGTCGCCTTTTCGGGTCCAAAATAGTCCAATATTTCATTGCTGGTCAGGGGCTGTTTCGGGGCTGAAATTTTGTCCAAAACAGAAGCAAAAATTTAGTCTTGGTGTTGGTAACATTCGGCAGTTTGGTTAGAAGGGCAGAAAATTTTTTCAAGTCCTATCCGGGTGCCTAATGTATTTCTGTTGTGCTAGGAAAGTGGTTCCTACATCAATAATCACCATCAATATTTGTCTCATAGTTCTTGGTATCAACGAGTTGGTGAGTTGATGCCAGGAACTACAATGGTGGGGTGAGCTCCTTTTGGTCCTCGAGTCCGGGTCTATTCTTCAAGCAAATTGTGTCCTCATCGGGCCTAGGCCTCGTCACTCGTATGCCATGATTGCTTCATTAAATGCCAACCTTGATTTGTTAAACCACCTCTTGAGAGTTGAAACACCATCATTGCCTTCTTTAATGCCCATCACATCATTAAAAATGACAAGCCCTTCTGCCTTCCCGAGATGCCACACGTCGTGCATCCGTGGCATGTGCCCTTAAACCAAATGTAACCAGATAGTTATGATCCAACTGAAAGGTTGCCTCAATCTTGCCCGTCCATTCAAAATTCGAATGGCTGAATCTTTGTGGCATTTGGCATAGATCGTAGCCATCTTCTTCAATCCGACGGTCTGGATCAACCCGAGCTGCCTATATAAGAAGTCATTAAATTTCATTTCTCTCTCTCTGTAAATTCTTCTTCCCCAAAACAAACTAAAAGTTTCCTCTCGCGTTCCGCAGCTCTGGACTTCAATACCCCGTGAAGGTCATCAACATTTTCTTCATCAAACGAGTAAGTTTCTCCATTAAACTCTCTTCTCTTCACTTCATATTTTTCTGTATATCTGGGCTACTCTGATTGTTTATTCATATGCTATGTTTTTTAGGGTTCACTGTAATAACGGTGGTGTGAGGGTGGGTTTGCTCATATAGATGCATGTTTGCGTGGGAACGTTCCAGGCTTTTGTGTTTAGAAGGCATGTGATTCTAGGTTTTTTTGGTGTATTTTTTTGTTGGTTCTGAAAATTTTAAATTTATGCCATTGTTAGGGCACTCAAAGCTTTTCTAGGATTTAATGTTTGGAAGGAAAGATAATGACAAAACCACTAATATGTTCCACTAACAATTCCTTATCGTGTCGTGTATTACTAGGAATGTCTGACTCTGACTCCTCTTCCTCCCCCACTCCACTTAAAATGATGCCTCCCGATGTGCCAATTAGACTCGAGGTGGTTCACAGCTCTGGGTCTGAAATTCTTGATGACTATGACACCACACCGACCGTGTCTGAAGAAGAGAGACAAAATTATCAACAAAGGGTTGTCCGACCTGAGCCTCAACGCCCTGAGCTAGACTTTGAAGGCCTGGATATGGATCGGGCCTAGTCGATAACTGAAGCTAACCTGCATACGGTGAGGGAGAGATTCGGTGTTCCCGAGGAGATCGATCTCCTGGTCATGATGAAGATGACATGGCGAGCCGTCTCGAAAGAGGTCAGGTAGTAGTGCTATGCAGAACCTTATTCGATATGGGGCTGCGCCTATTCGTGCAAAAATATTTTTGAAGATGATGTCTAACATGAATCTAACTCTGTGCCAGCTGAACTGTGAACGGGTGCAGGGCGTTGGCCAAT
>SKCR01041271.1:0-59655 GCA_019454045.1 Zanthoxylum bungeanum
TGAATTCTGGAACCACCGTTTGGTTCAGTCGACAAGGGACATTCCCCTAGACTCACGTCGAGTCAAGTAAACTCCTGAACCACCGTTTGGTTCAGTCGACAAGGGACAGTCCCTGGACTCATCTCGAGTCAAATGAATTCCTGAACCACCGTTTGGTTCAGTCGACAAGGGACATTCCCTGGACTCATCTCGAGTCAAATGAATTCCTGAAACCAACGTTTGTTCAGTCGACAAGGGACATTCCCCTAGACTCACGTCGAGTCAATGAATTCCTGAACTACCGTTTGGTTCAGTCGACAAGGGACATTCCCCTAGACTCACGTCGAGTCAAGTAAACTCCTGAACCACCGTTTGGTTCAGTCGACAAGGGACATTCCCTTGACTCATCTCGGGTCAAGTGAATTCCTGAACCACCGTTTTGGTTCAGTCGACAAGGGACATTCCCCTAGACTCATGTCGAGTCAAGTGAATTCTGGAACCACCGTTTGGTTCAGTCGACAAGGGACATTCCCCTAGACTCACGTCGAGTCAAGTAAACTCCTGAACCACCGTTTGGTTCAGTCGACAAGGGACAGTCCCTGGACTCATCTCGAGTCAAATGAATTCCTGAACCACCGTTTGGTTCAGTCGACAAGGGACATTCCCTGGACTCATCTCGAGTCAAATGAATTCCTGAACCACCGTTTGGTTCAGTCGACAAGGGACATTCCCCTAGACTCATGTCGAGTCAAGTAAACTCCTGAACCACCGTTTGGTTCAGTCGACAAGGGACATTCCCCTAGACTCATGTCGAGTCAAGTGAATTCCTGAACCACCGTTTGGTTCAGTCGACAAGGGACATTCCCCTAGACTCATGTCGAGTCAAGTAAACTCCTGAACCACCGTTTGGTTCAGTCGACAAGGGACATTCCCTGGACTCATCGTTCAGTCGACAAGGGACATTCCCTGGACTCTTGTCGAGTCAAGTTGGACTCCTGAACCTACATTTGGTTCATCGACAAACGAACATAGTCGAGTCAAGGTTAGACTCCTGAACCTGCATTTGGTTTAGTCAACAAAGGGACATTCCCCATGACTAGTCGAGTCAAGGTTAGACTCCTGAACCTGCATTTGGTTCAGTCGACAAACGGGCATAGTCGAGTCAAGGTTAGACTCCTGAACCTGCATTTGGTTTAGTCGACAAAGGGATATTCCCCATGACTCTAGTCGAGTCAAGGTTTGGACTCCTGAACCTGCATTTGGTTCAGTCGACAAAAGGATATTCCCCATGACTCTTGTCGAGTCAAATGGGACACCTAAACTACATTCGGTTCAGTTGACCAGAGAATGTTCCTCATTACTTATGTCGAGTCAAATGTATCCATGGATCTTCAAATTGATTAGACGACCAAGAACCAATTACCATAAAGTTAAGTCAAAACAGAAGGACTAAGACTTCGTCTCCCCAGACGATACACGCGATATATTCCAAAAAAAAACCACATTTTGCACAAAGCTCTTATAAAACAATCCAACAGAAAGTGATACATTCTTGTCACGTGCTTCTGTGATTAGTATCATTCGACACAAACGTATATACTCTCTAAGACAAAACTTCTTTGACTTAGAGAGTAAGGGACAAACTGTAAGAGCCAAATTTGGTCTAAGGGTAAAATTGTCTTTCACCTTAAGCCCATCAGCATGTTAGGCCCGAAACCAAAGCCCAAAGAATTATGTATTTGATTACAATTAAAATCATAAAGCATGACCACTTAACCTAACTCTAGCACTAATCCCCACCACTCCACTTAACCTAACTCTAACAATAATCCTCACTTACTCCAAAACCATTACCAAATGCACCAAACCTCAGATCATGTTTTATCTATAAATATGAAAAGAATACAGGAAGAAAGCATTCAAGTCTCATTTCTCTCACCCTAATACTTCATGCTCTCAATCCTTAATCCCCTCATATATTACACGGCTCTCACGGCCAAACAAAGGAAGTAGAGGTAATATTCATCTTGCTTTCCCATTTTACAAACTTATTTCCTGCCACTGACTTGGGCGTCGGAGTGTACCCGGTATCCACCACACCGGTGGTAGCCTACTCTCGTCCACTCTACTTTGTTTTTTGCAGGATTGCTAGTGCCCAACTTACAAATTCTGATTGGGGACCCTTGGCGAATTCCGGAGTCCACAAGTATAAGGGCCACCAATCTGTTAGCCCTATTCATGGTGAAGTTAGTGGGCCCATATCTAGCTAGGCTAGATGTGAACATGAATATTTCGTGACCTTAACGGATGTAACATCACGTTATGGTTATGTGTTTCTTTTGAAGAACACAGATCGGAAACTGTTAGGGTTTCGACACGAAGTAGATTAACAGATCAACTGTAGTATTATGCCGTCACGGTAAGACCGTAATGGAAAATACTTAAGCAGTAAGTTTCAAACTTACATGAAAGAGTATAGTATTCTTTCAGATGAGGACTCCTCCCGAGACACGTCAGTTAGACGGTGTGTCCAAACTAAAACCGAATTTTGTTGGACATGATAAGGTTTATCACGAGTCGCTCTGAGCTACCATTTCCTTCAACGGATATGTATCTACAGTGCAAAGCTTATTTAGAATAAGGTTCCATATAAATCTGTTTGACAGATATCATATAGGATATGAATAGGAAAGAAATAGGGTTTCTCACTCCTAATAATTTGGGTATGCCAGGCATAACGTTTGGATGATACCAAACTAAAGACCCAAATTGGATAAGTGCCAATATAGGTTATCCTAAGGGAAACCATAAGTATAGTACTTATAAATCTCACATGAGAACAATATGATTGTTGCTCACCATGCGGTTTTCCTGAGAGGAATACCGATATGCAGTGGTCAGTGGGAGGATAGTGATACTCGATGAAAATCGGAGTAATACTGTTCAAGGCACGAAGTCCTTAATGGAACACAAATAGTTCATCTATGATGAATCTATACCATTAATCTTCAAATACACAAGAACTTCGTAGATCGGATAGAGTCAGAAAACAACCTAGGGTATGGGTTTCTGATCTAACCTCATAAAGATGTCAATCTTATGAAGGTATATCCACCGACTACGTTTTGAGGAAGTGATAAAAGGTATCGACTCCCTATTATGGCAAAGTGCCATGAGTCCGAAATGGATTCCATGTATAACAACTATTTTGGATACTAGTTGTTGTACCACAAGGCATTGTGCCTATTGGTACATTAAACGTCTTCAAGGAAGACATACATGGAAGGCAACATACCAACGTACAAAGCTGGGCTTTTGACGAAAAGGTATCGTTATCAACATTGTGTTAATAACGGTTCAACCTTTTATCTGTTGCCATAGTAAATCCATTTTGATGATGCTTGTTTATACTGCATATTTCATTTATGAAATGTGTCAGATGCAGATCAAAATCGTTTTCCTGAAAAGGAAACCTTTTGGAGAATGTTTATAACATTCTTACGATTTTGTATAACCAACAAACGAGGTTTGCGGGTTATTCAATCCATGTTTGGATTAATGCAAGCATAAGGTTCTTGGAACTGTCGTTTTGAAATAATCATAATGGTTTATGATTTGACTCAAAACGAAATGATTCTTGTGTATATAAGGAGGTTAGTGGGAGAGCGCACTGACAGTTAAATTCCCATAAAACAATTGGTGAAAGCTTGGCTTTCATAGATATTCTTTCAATAGAAATTCTCCGTAGAATTCTGGGGAGTAACAACCTTTATTCAAGGAATAAAGATCTACTGGGATAGATTTGGAGTTGTTAACACTCTCTGGGAAATTGTGCATTTAAAATGTACTTGTATTGGTGTCTCATACGCTTCGAGCATATGGAGTCACGATCGGGTCAATCCAAGTGATAGTCACTGGATTGAAGTTAAGAACATCTGTTAGTATCTTAGAGAACTAAAGATGCTGTCTTAAACTATGGAGAAGGAGAACTTGAAGTGACTGGGATCACTGCTGCAAGTTTCCAAACAGTTAAATACTGCAGTACTATAAAGTTTGAATAACGGGACAGTGAGCTGGATATCTTCCGAGCAAGATACTGTTGCCGAATAAACAACAAATGCGGATTATTGCTGCAGCTGAGGCAGCAATAGAAGCCATTTGGATCGAAAATAAATCTAATTAGATTAGATATAGTTCTGTTAGCAGCTGAGCTAGGCGTCAGCGCAGGCTAAGGAATTAAAGGTCTCATCGACGATCCAGATATATACTTCTATATCATCTGATTCGTTCGGATCATACATCGTGGCGATGTGATGATCGTATAAATCGCGTCAGACGATAATCATACAAATCCGATGACGAAAACCTTTCCTCAGCAATTTGAGCGAACCGTACATAGTTCGGGTGTTAGACACTCGAGTGACTGGCTATGTGCCAAGTGGGAGATTGTTGGACAAAATGACCCATAGCGTCACAATTTGCACAGATCATTGTGTTGTTGTAGCAAATTAACTATGTGACAAGGAAATTGCAATCTCATCATTTGTGATTAGATCACCATAGATATATAAATGAAGAGAGGTCCCTATGATTAGTTCCTGGACTGAGAATGATATGAGACAGTATCAGTCCCCGAAGGTTTAATCATTGAATATCCCTAGCCGTAGTATTATCGAGACTGGACATCGATAATGCGGAATAGGCTAGTATTGCACTTGTGTGTGTTGTGAGGGCACAACGGCATAGTTCTCATATATATAAGTATTGGATACTTATGCAAGTGCGATAGGAGGTCGTGTTTCACCGATGGTACGGGAAACAGCTTCGCTCTGGATAGACCCATCGGAATCCCATTGGTATTATGAATATGTGTCTATGGGAGGCCGAAATCAAGGTAGGTGTGTATAGTCTTAACCTGAGACTTACATCTCTAATGCTTACGACAATCGATATACTTTAGTTGAGGTCGTCTAGGACTCTAACCGGTTCTGTGTACGCCAATGCCGGGTATATTGAGAATCGTAGTGTATTGGATGTGATGTCAAGACGGAAGTATCACTCCAGTCATAGTGGAGATGATGTCACGCAGGAAACGGTATTAGTGCTCTTAAGTGCTGCGCGGCCATCGGGATATTATGACAAGGTCATGTATATCCGATTATAGAGACTAGTTACCAGACATCCGACATGTGCTTCGTACGGGGCAGACACTTATCCAGCCCCAGGCCTAGCACGTGACTATCCGATACTGGGCTGATATACACAATACAATCGTATACTACGCTTGATACAGATCTTAATATTCTTAGATGAATATGACCGGAGAATTGGGTAGACATCGTGCTTTGCTAGGAGTCGACCTTGTCTCGTAAATCGGTAGAACGTAGTACTTGGTACGTACGTGATTCGGATACTCCGACGACCGTATTTACTGCCAACTTATCCGGAGATCTCATGGGTCGCTTCCCGATAATCCACCGATGACGCACAACTCGCACTCTTGAATAATCTGGGATTATATAGAAGAGAGAGAAAATTAATCTAGGATTAATAACGGAGATATTTTATCTAGGATAAAATATCGTCTAGAGAGAGATAACGATTAATTTGGAATTAATCGATTAAATTAATATATTCGATATATTAAACGAAATTAGATTTCGACGCGGAATTAAAATTAGATTTTAATTCGGGCGAACGAATTAATTTAGAATTAATTCGTTAGCGACGTGAATAGTGAATTTGCTAGGCGTAATCATCTAATTACGACGCGACGGAAAAATCGTTAATTTGGAATTAGCGAACCCGAGCCCGAGTGTGATTGCGAGCGCATTCGTATTTCGAATTCGAGTGCGGCGTCGCAAGTCGCATCAAGTGTCAAATCATTCGTCACATCAAGCGTCAAATCAAATGTCACTTTGAGTGATGTGATTGATTGATGTGATTGATTGAATGAGAGATGTGACTAGATGTGAGTTAGTGGAGTGGTTGGAATGTTTGGTAAATGAATTGATTTTAGAAATCAATTAAATGATTTTCACCATTTGACTTTTGGAAAATTAATTGGTAAATCATTAATATATTTTGGAAAATATATAAACCAAACATTTACACTTTTCTAAATATCTATCACATTTTCTTCTTCTCTCCACATTCTCTCACATTCACGCCCAAAAGGGGTTGTTTGCTCTCTTCTTCTCACGCCCAAAAGCTTAGAAGCTCACTGGTTTGGAGCCATAAATGGCGTGAACTAGGGAAGCAAGAGTTGGGTTTTCATGGTGAAAAATCCAAGTGCTAGCACACTACGAGTCTTGCGAAGGTGGTAGGGAGGTTCGACCATGAGTCGGGATCCGTCCGACGAAGCTAGGAGCTCCGTTTCGCATCTCAAATTTCTGTTTTTGGAGACAGTGGACTGCTGCAGTTCATGCGCCAAGGCAGTGCGTTTTTGGCCTTCAATCGTCTCCAAATCGACTCAACCGATCGATGTGAGTATTCCGCTACCTCCGTTGGTGTATTCACGCATGATTTTCATTGCTTGTATGATCTTGGGACCTAGATTTAAACCAACAGTTTTCCCCAGAGAAGAACGAAATCATCAATCAGGAAGTTCAAAAGCTCTTGGAGAACGGGGCTGTAAAAGAGATTCAGTAACCCAAATGGCTAGCCAACATGGTCTTCGTGAGGAAGAAGAATGGAAAGTTGTGAGTATGCATCGACTTCACAAATTTGAACAAGGCCTGCCCCAAAGACTACTTTCCTCGTCCCCATATTGATTCCATGGTCGACGCAACCGTTGGGCACGAGCTGCTCAGCTTTATGGATGCACACTCAGACTATAATAAAATATTCATGCATCCAGACGACCAAGAGAAGACCTCATTCATCACTAACATGGGGACATTCTGCTATAAAGCCATGCCACTTAGATTAAAGAACGAAAATTATCTTTAATTATGAATCTTATTTGCTTTATCATCAATTATATTTAATGGTGATTCCGATACTGTGGGATATAGTATGAATTATTCAAAATACTTGTGTGACCGCATGAGAATTCCACCCGTGTGGATTTCTCAAATTGCCACTAACCCTGACTTTGGGGTGGGATAATTATTTGAGTCATCATCATTTGACAAAATAGCGGCTGCACTATTATTAATACTGCTAGTTGAAGAAGACATGGCCAATACTTCAATTATCAACCTGTTTAATTCACATAAAAAATAATTATTTACGGAACCCATGTCAATTATTTTTTTATATTTTATAAAAAAAAAAAAAACAAATTCAAGAATTTTCTTTGATCATTCAACGACCGATTGAGTGTTCTAATACAATCTCATATTTCACAAAAATTTTGCCCAATATTTCGATAAAGAACTTTTGCACAGTACACAAGATGACTAGGCCATATACATCAACAATTGCAAAGACATGATCTCTCTCAAGAAACAAACAACAACATTTTAACTCCCTTACATATCAGCATCAATTTTTTTTTCAAGAACATTGGAAATCCTTTCATCAAATCATTCGATCAATATTTAAATGAAGTAAGTAAAATTTTCAATTATTTCAGACTCTTTAAAAATTATAGGTCTGGACTCGAACTCAGAATCTGATATCAATTTACTAATAATTACACAAACAGTTTCCAATCACACAAAACAAATGAAAAAATGCTAAATATATATGAAACATACACCAAACAAACCATAAACCCACGAACCCATAAAAAATTCTCTTTGATCATTTAAATTTTTCGCCATCTTCACATCACATCTTTAAACCCACGAACCCATAAACCAAAAATTCAATTTATCAAAAAATCACACAAATATATTGAAGGGTTGGAATCTTCTAGGCTGAAATCTCACAAAAATTCAATTAATCCATAAACCCATGAAGCTTCTAAGTTAAAATCTCACAAAACTCACTCAAAATCCACATTTAAAAACCAATCAAACATATAAATAACAAATCAATCAACAGCTTAAAAATCCCGTAGCTAGCGTGAAGAAGAGCTGGTGGTAACAGCAGCTGCCGTGAATGTTGTAGGAACATTTTCTAAATATAAAGGAATATAAATATATAGGGAATGAAATGATATAATCTTTTATTGAAAAAATTAAACTCTTGGATTTAAAGGGTTCTTTGGAATGCTATGTTCCTTAATAGGAAAGAACATAATCATTAAGGTTGAAAGGACTCATTGGAGGATTATGATTATTAAATAATTACATTCATTGACATAATGATACATTTCCAAAAGCAACCCTCTATATCTATAAAAAAAAGTTATTGGGTTCATTTTTCAATCATCAAAAAAATTCATTTCACGTTTCATTCATTATTAGAGAGTCCTAAGGTCTATATAAAAGAGAAAGTTTCCACCATTATTCTTAGTTCGAGTTCTTGAAGAAAGAAGTGCCCCTTCTATAATAAGTAACCAAGAATCCAAGGAGAACATTGCCCATAAGAAATCCATAGTGCACCTAGGCGGGGTTAATAGGTTTTTAAGGACAGAGGAAAAACTCGACGTGGTTTAAATTCATCATCTTATACATTTCCAGGTTTTTTTATCCCTATGCATTAGTAGTTAATCCATTGTTACTTAATAGTTTTGATTGAATAATGTATATTATAAAATAATTAATAACACATTCAATCCAACAATATTAAGAACTTATTAACTTACATGTGTTGTTAACTTTGATTTTTGTATGTCTTATTCTTCTTTTCTCTGGAAAATATATTATGTGCATGAAAAATATGTAAGGACGTTCGAATGCCAGACGAACGCATACGAAAAAAATCATATATTTCGTATTTTTGTTCGAACGTTATGATGAACGTCACACGTACACAAACTCTCTGGAAAGGTTCCTTCGAACGCGTTATCAAATGCCACACAAACGTGAACTCTCTGGAAAGATTCGTTCAAACGGTTGAACGAACGTGACACTAGCGCAGGTCGTATTCGGGAAATTTTTAGATTTGAATTAATTTTGGTAAATTAACACACATAATTTAGTTGTATAAATTCAAAGATTTAGATCAATCTAGTATCTAGATATTTGTCATATATAATACATATTTCGATTATAAAAAATTGGTAATATAGATATAAGTTGAATACATGCATAATGTAATATTAACTTAATAAAATCATATAATGAACTTTTGTAAATTTGGTAATATAGGTTTTAGTTAATATTTCGGTGTTCATTTATCACATGCATTCACCTAGTCTATAATGAGATAAAGTTGAAAATTACTTATTCTTGTTCATTGATTGTTGCATACTTGGTTGAGAATTTAAAGTGTATCACGAAAGACTTGGTCTGAATTATACACAAGTAATACATTCCAAGCTTGATTGACTTTATACCTTATATAATTGTTATAATTAAACTTTAAAATTTAAGTGTAACACTAAGATTGAATGTTTAAGATTTTCTATTGAGAAAGTGATTAAGGAAATTCTGTCACCAAGACGATAAGAACCTGAGTGGGCAGAGATTTAAGTGGTTACGCTGGACTCCCCTCGTCCTCTGGGAATTTACCTTTGTTCACTAATCATAAGATATTTTAGTCACAAATTCAAGGACTTGTGTTATTAGGTACTATTGTCCAAAATAATAACAAGTGGATTCTTAGTGTAACACATAAATAGGATCATACATTTTATCTTTGTGTGATTTGTCTTTTGTAGACTTATTATTTATTGTTTTATTTTCAGTTACATATGGCTAGTGAAAATATCACAGTATCAGTCACTCATAGAGAGAAATCAGGTAAGTTCAATTGAGCAAACTTCAAAAAATGGCAGAGCATAATGTTGTTCTACCTAACCAAACGGCAGTTAGATAAGTATCTCAAGGAAACTCATCCGGGTCTTTTGGAGAGAGAAAATAAAATAACTAAGCAATTGCGAGTTGAGGCATGGTCGCAAGACGACTTCTTCTTCAAGAACTATATCTTGGGAGGACTTGACAATACCTTGTACAATGTGTACCAATGCATGACTTCTGTAAAAAGTCTCTTGGAATCTTTTGAGAATAAGTATAAAACAGAGGATGTCGGACGATAGAAATTTATCATGGGTGGGTTCATGGACTACAAAAATGATAGATTCAAGGATAGTTATGTCTCAGTTGGGTGAACTTCAATTGATCATTCATGAAATATTAGATGAGGGAATGAAACTCTGCGAGACGTTTCAAGTTTCCAAAATTATTGAAAAGTTGCCTCCATCATGGAAAGACTTCAGGAGTTATCTAAAACACAAGAATGAGCAGATGGGCCTTGAAAACCTAGGAGTTAGGTTGTGAATCTAAGAGGAAAATAGAAAGTTCAAGAATGCTAGGTACAAGACCATGAAGTTTAAGGTCAACATCATTGAGGGTGGGAAATGTAGCAAAAAAAGAAAGAACAGCGGAGCTGATTCTTCTAAAACAAACAATAAGTTTAATGGGAAGTGCTACGTCTGTGGGAAAAACGGTCACATAACAAATGACTGCAGAAAAATAAGTCTCAGGTTAAGGGCAAGAAAAGGAAAAATTAGGTCCATGTCTCTGGAGATGGGCTATTAACTGATGAGATCTTATAGATGAAACTCTCAGCAGTTGTAACTGAAGCCAACTTGGTTGAAAATATGAGAGAATGATGGGTAGACACGGGGCTACTCGTCATATTTGTACTGACAGTAAAATATTTTCCTCCTATCAAAAGGTCGATGGTGGTGATCATCTGACCATGGGAAACTTGTCTACCTCTAGACTGGTTGGACAAGTCACAATAGTTCTGAATATGACATCAGAGAATGAGCTTACATTGAAGAATGTTTTGCATGTTCCTGATATTCAGAAAAACTTGGTTTCAGGTTCACTCCATAGCAAGAATGTCTTTAAGCTTGTATTTATTTCTGACGAGTTTGTATTGAAAAAAAATGATGTCTATATGGGAAAATGATACCTCACTGAGGGCTTTTTCAAGTTCAATGTAATGACTGTCAATCGAGACAATTCTAAATATAATAAAGCTACATCTTCTGCTTATATTATTGAGTCACAAAATATATGCATAGTAGGTTGGGGCATGTTAATTATGATATAATACATAAATTAATTAACATGGACCTTATACCTAAATATAAAATTGATAACCAACATAAATATGAAGCATGTGTTAAAACGAAAATGAACAAAACATCATTTTTTCTATAGAACGAAATTATGAACCCTTGAAACTTATACACACCAATGTCTATGATATGAATGTTGTGCAAACAAGAGGAGGTAAAAAGTACTTCGTCACTTTTATCGATGATAACACAAGATTATGCTATGTGTATTTGTTGAGGAGCAAAGATGAAGCTATTGAGAGATTTATAAACTATAAGAACGAAATTGAAAATCAACTTGGAAAGAAAATCACAAGAATCAGGAGTGATATGGGAGGTGAATATATGTCACCATTCGGTAATATTGTTCCAATTATGGAATTACTCATAAAATTACTGCTCCGTATTCGCTTTAATAAAATGAGATTGCGGAAAACAAAAACCGAACATTGAACTAAATGATGAACGACATGTTGAGAAGCTATGGTTTACCTCAGAACTTGTTGGGGGGAAGCCTTACTTTCCGCCAACTAAGTTCTGGACAAGTTATCTCATAAAAAATTGGATAAGACACTATATGAATTGTTGAAAGTCAAACACATTCCTACAAATATATGAAAGTGTGGGAGTGTCTCGCCAAAGTGATGGTTCCTAAACCTAAGAAGCTGATAATATGACCAAAAATTATTGACTATATATTTATTGGATATGCTCAAAATAGTAGAGCGTATCGATTCTTGGCACATAAATATGAAATTCCTGACATCAATCTAAATATGATAATTGAGTCAAGGAATGTGACATTCTTTTAATAGACATTTCCTTGTAAAGAAAAATAAAGAATAAAATCTCTCAAAAGAACTATTGATACTGCTAGAAGTAGTGATTAAGTTAACCAAGAATCATATCAACATGAAAATGTGAGGAAAATGAACTTATACGTAGCAAACGAGCAAGAACATATAAGTCATTTGTACCTAATTTTCGAACAAACCTATTAGAAACTGAGTCTCAAAGTTATAAGAAATGAGGTATTTGTGGGAACACAGAACTGGGCGACGCATGCTGTCCCGGGGCTCGCGGCCCGGTCGGGAGTACGGAGTAGCCCGAGGGGGACTAAACCGGAGAATAATGGAGTCGCCACCCGGTGTGAACCGGGATAAAGATTTAAGGCCGCACTCACCCCTCGCAAGGGAATACCTCAAACCGTTGGGTTCAGAATGGTCCCTTACTTATGCCACTTGTAATGAAAGGATTTATATGATAATTTAATCAGGCTTAAGTAATACTTATTTCTAAGAATATCATGCTTCCAAATCCACATACATACATCAACAAGTTCATCTAAATTTATATGTAACACATATTCGAATTTGCATACAGCCTATTTGCATGTAATCTATGTCTCAATTTACATACATGAGGTTTATCATACGGAAAGCATACAAGTTAATGAACGCATTGATGGACACAGAAGCGCAAACAAATAGCATTCTTACTAGCATGCATATTAAGAAAAGATATTTAAGCGCATAACAGAAATAGACAACTAGAGAGGTAATACAAATGCATAACGTAAAAATGGGAACTATGTGCTAAGATGGATATGTCGTAATGTGATGCAAGAGGATCTGTTTACCATGGGCGTTCGTGCAGCGTTCATAGACGCGTTCGAATGGTAAACAGAAGGTTCTCGTTCGAGTAGCGTTCGTAAACGCGTTCGAACGGAAATGAAACAGAATGCTCACGTTCGTATGGCGTTTGTGAACGCGTTCGATCGGAAATGAAACAGAATACTCACGTTCGTATGGCATTCGTTAACGCGTTCGAACAGAAATGAAACAGAATGCTCACGTTCGTATGGCGTTCGTGAACGCGTTCGAACAGAGATGAGACCTGATGCATGATAAGGCAAAAATGCATGCGCGTTCGAGTTGCATTCGTAAACGCGTTCGAACGGGAACAGACCTGATGCATGAAATGTGACGCAATACATAAATGGCAAATAGTACAATGCGAGGCGCGGCGAAGCATCGTGGTAAAGGATTTTAACCTCTTCAATTATAGGACCTCTCATCGCACTTACTAAGCCCATGCGCTCGATCGCATCATGCGTACAAACATAAAGACAATCATATCAAACTAAGTATGCCCGATTGAACACATCTTACATCCAACCGAACACACATCAACCGGCGCGGCAAAGCATGTGGTAAAAGGCTTTAACCCCTCCCCATAGGGGATCTTTCATTCCACTTACTAAGCCCATGCGCTTGATTGAACCATGCATAAAAAGATAAAGACAATCATATCAAACTAAGTATGCCCGATTGAACACATCTTACATCCAACCGAACACATATCAACCGGCGCGGCAAAGCATCGTAGTAAAGGGCTTTAAACCCTCCCATAGGGGATCTTTCATTCCACTTACTAAGCCCATGCGCTCGATTGAATCATGCATAAATAAGCAACATACATAATTCAAGTGACGAAAAATAAATAAACCAAAGCAACACAAAACAAAAGAGGGTGCCATTTACTCAAGTGGTACGTGGAGTTGTGTCCCGAGTACAGATCATATTACCGTCCATTCGGAATCGGCTATGAAATTTATGTCCGGTTTCCATCCGATATACCGCGAGAGTTGACACATCTCTCATTTTATTCCACAGCCACAACATACAACATCTCATAATTCATGCATATTTATCTACTCAAAGGCCACAACATGCATTTCAACATGACAATCACGCAAGCAATATTTAAGAAATAGTACAAAAAAAGCGAGTGTGAAAGATACCCTCAGGTCTAACCTTTTTGCCAACTTTCAGGCTTGCGTTTCACGGACGTCGGAAGGGTACAACTTCTCAACTTCTCCGGTTCACTGGTTTAGCGTCCTAGCTCACTGCTTTGCTGTTTTGCTTGCGGTTTGAACTCCGTTCTGCTACTGTTCGGCCTCTGTTTTACTGCTCACTGTTCAGGTCACATGTTTTGACGTTTCAACGGACTGTTCCAAGTTTTTGTGTGGGTTCTTAGTGCAGTCTTATGTGATTATTTTAAGGATTATGAATGCAGATTTTTTATGTTATTACTTTAAGTTTTCTTAGGGAATGTTTTAAGAGGATTTTGCTGCTGTTGTATAGGGGGTGGTTGGGCGTGATTTGGTTACTGTTTTAGTGTTAAAGGGGCTGCTATATTTTTCGGTGATGTGTGGAGGCTTAGGGGCTGCTATTTTCGGTTATGGAGTGGAGGAGTTGTGAGGTTTATGGATGTGTAGGGCTGATCGGTTTGTGAAGGTGCTTTTAATGTGAAGGCTTGGGGTTATTTTCTTTTCTCTTGTGATTTTTGTGAGTTGTGTGTGTATTTATGTGTATGAGCTAGGGCCGTGTGCATGTCTTGGTTAGGGGTTGTTTATATAGAGAAGGGCTAGGGCTTCACCTTGTCTCACAAGGAAGGGATTTGGTGCATTATTAAAG
The DNA here is from genome assembly GCA_019454045.1 of Zanthoxylum bungeanum. Lineage (NCBI taxonomy): Eukaryota > Viridiplantae > Streptophyta > Magnoliopsida > Sapindales > Rutaceae > Zanthoxylum > Zanthoxylum bungeanum. The sequence continues at coordinate 14,584 of SKCR01041271.1, forward strand.
GAGGATTAGATTTGGTGTTGAGCAAGGAAAGTCAAAGATTGAGGGGGGGGACAAATCTTGGCTAGATTAGGAATACAAAATATTTAATTTGTTATGATTGATTTTAATTAGGCATGACATCTTTTTAATTTAGTATGTGATTTGTTTAGTTAGGAAGTTAATATATTTGATTTATCTTAATTAGGTATGATTATATTTTATGTTTTATTTAATTGGTAAATGGTTTAAATATATTTAATTTAATTTTAATTAAATTGGGATGTGTTTTATGGGCTTTGGGGAGCTAATTGGGCTGGGGTGCGAGGCTAGCAGCAAAACCCGAAACACCGACGCCGTTCGAACGCCAATTCGAACGCTACACGAACGTCCGCAATCTGCCTGACGTTCGAATGAAGTAACGAACGCAGCACTAACGAAGACAGTGAGCTTGTGAAATGAACTTGATGACGTACTTATTTCGAATTTCCCCTTCCGACCTCCGTTTCCCGCAATATCCTTAGCTAAAAGGTAGTGCCTCCAACTGAGACTCATCATCGGGTTTCACATGCGGAAATGCAATGTCTACAGTCGCCCCCACTTTGATGGGACTTGTGCAGTATGTGACTTTGAACAATCCTATCAAAGTTATGCAATGCATTTTCACTTACATGGCTCGGCTGCTGCCTCGAGCTCAGTTGGTGCTGCAGCGGACCTCGATCCTAGGACGCGTCCCGATAATTACAACCGACAACGGGGGCACCTCGACCCTGGGTACCTCGACCCAATATCGTTGACTATAGGGACCTCGCCTCGAACATGATGATGTAGTGGGTACCTCGACCCTGGGCACCTCGACCCGGAACTACAACTGACAACGGGGGAACCTCGACCATGGGCACCTCGACCCAACACCGCTGACTATAGGGACCTCACCCTCGAACTGATGATGTAGTGGGTACCTCGACCCTGGGTACCTCGACCCGGAACTACAACTGACAACGAGGGCACCTCGACCCTGGGCACCTCGACCCAACACCGCTGACTATAGGGACCTCGCCCTCGAACTGATGATGTAGTGGGTACCTCGACCCTGGGTACCTCGACCCGGAACTACAACTGACAACGGGGGCACCTCGACCCTGGGCACCTCGACCCAACACCACTGACTATAGGGACCTCGCCCTCAAACTGATGATATGGGCTTCGCCCCTAAGCTGATGTGGGCCTCGCCCCTTGGGACTCATCCCAAAAACTGAAATTGCACTGACGCTGCTTGGCTCATTTCTGCCGCTTTCTCCTTTCTTCGAACTTGCGAACACAAAACGAAAACAAACACGAAGAGAATGCAATGTTACGTGTATGCATGAATGATTTTCTTATTCCGTTGGGTTAGGTCTTCTGCTAATTCCCGTGGTGGCCGCTCGGTCTTCTCTCCCTCAGGCAAAGTATTGCTTCAATTTGTCTACGTTGATCGGCTCGGTGAACTCGTTCCCCTCCAAGTCCGATAGCTTCACTGCTCCATTTCCCATTACCTTCTGCACTATGTAAGGTCCTTCCCAGTTTGGTATGAATTTTCCTCTCGGATCTGTCGTCGACGGCTCGACTGCTTAAGTACCAAAGCCACCCTTTCTGATCTTGGTAGGACGTACTTTCTTGTTGAATGTTCGGGCTAGTCTCTTCTGATACAACTGCATGTGATACAAAGACTTCATTCTCTTCTCATCCAATAATGCTAACTGATCAAACCTCTGTGCGGCCCAATCCTGTTCCGGTAATTCTGCCTCTGTTAATACCCTCATAGACTGTATCTCCACTTCTACCGGCAATACTGCTTCCATTCCATAGACCAAAGAGTAAGGTGTGGCCCCTGTTGCTGTCCTTACTGATGTTCTGTACCCCCACAGAGCATATGGTAGTTTCTCGGCCCAATCTCTGCAATTTTCTGTTATCTTGGCTAAAATTGTCTTTATAGTCTTGTTGGCTGCCTCAACTGCCCCATTTGCCTGCGGCCTGTACGGTGATGACTTGTGGTGGCTATCCCATACCTCTGTAACATTGCCTTCGTCTCTCCTTGAAACTGGACCCCGTTGTCTGTCACTACATGATGCGGCATACCATACCGACAAATGAGTTCCGAGCTATAAACTTTGCCATCTGTTTTGCTGTAACATTACAGAATGATTCGGCTTCCACCCACTTCGAGAAGTAATCTACTGCCACTATATGAAGCGATGCCCATTGACGCATTCGGTCGAATTTCTCCAATCATATCAATTCCCCATGCTGAGAAAGGCCACGACTCTGATAGCCGTGTAACTCTGTGTGCGGTAAGTGATTCAAATTACCATGTGCTTGAAAGTCATGACAGTGCTTAACCATCTTCGCGCAATCTGTTTCCATGGTTGACCAATAAAAACCTTGTCTCACTATCTTGCGGGACAGATTCAACCCGTTCATGTGCGGACCACATACCCCGGCGTGTATTTCTTCCATTACATGCTGAGCTTCTTCTTTTCTCAAACACTTCAACTGGATAACCGTTTGCCTGCCTCTTGTACAGTTCCCCTTTCAAAATCACATACTGGGAAGCCAACTTCTGAATGGCTATTCTGTCTTTTCTGCCTGCCCCTTCCGGGAGTTCACCATGTTCCAGATACCTCTGAATGTCATAATACCAAGGTTTACCGTCGTCGACCTCAACTTCAAGAATTCTTTCTATCTCATTAACAGGTTTGCTTGCTGTTGTCAGTATCAACGGTCTCATCACTAACTTTTCTGGATTTTCCCAAGTCGCTGCAGTGTAGCCAATGCATCAGCCATCTGATTCTCTTCTCTCGGTAAGTGCTGAAACTTACACTCGGGGATAACATGTGCCAACTTTCTGAGGTGAAAAGGTAAGGTTTCAACGTTCTTCTTTCAATTCCCATTCTCCTCGCATCTGCTGGACTACCAACATAGAATCTCCGTAGACTTCCACCCTCCCAGCCTTCAAGGCTATCAATGCTGTCAAACCAAAAGCACATGCTTCATACTCGGCCATGTTATTAGTCACTCTGAATGTCAACCTCTTGGCCAAAGGCAAAGTCTCCCTTCGGGGGTCACTATCACGATTCCAATTCCAGCTCTATTGTAATTCACTGCTCCGTCGAAATACATCTTCCATCTCTAAACTGTTACTCTGCTTGGATCTCTTCATCTGGAAATTCAAACTTATACTGATCCCCCTCAACAGGTTGCATTGCCAGAAACTCTGCTACTGTTCGCCCTTTGATCACTTTGGAGGTGAGATATCAATGTCAAACTCTGTCAGCAATACCAACCATCTGCCCAACTTTCCCACTAACGAAGGCACCGAATGAAGATATTTCAGAGGATTTTCCTTGCCACTATCTGGATCTTGTATGACTGGAAATAATGCCGTAATTTCTGGAAGCCCATACCACTGCAAGACAGATCTTCTCAACTTCTTGATACCGAGCCTCATACGGGAGCATCTTTTTACTAAGATAGTAAACTGCATGTTCTACCCCTGTCTCATCTGCCTGTACCATCATTGCCCCTAGTGCTTCTGATTCTATAGCCAAATACAATACCAAAGGTCTGCCCGGTCTCGGAGGTTTCAATACATGAGGCTTTACCAAGTACTCTCTGATCTTGTTGAAGGCTGTCTGACACTGTTCATTCCATCTCACTGGCTGATCTTTTCTCAAAAGTTTGAAGATGAGGCTCACATACTGATGTCAACTTGGCAATGAACCGACTGATGTACTGAATCTTTCCCAAGAATGCTCTGACTTCTTTTTCTGTCTTTGGTGCAGGCATTTCTGTGATTGCCTTGATCTTCTCGGAGTCTACCTCTATTCCGCCCATTCCCACTGTATGACCAAGCAATTTCCCTGATGTCACCACCCCAAACACACATTTCTTGGGATTAAGCCGCAGGTTATATCTGTCAACTCTCTGAAGGAACCTTTCCAGTGCTTCAATATGCCCAACTCCGTCTCCGATTTCACCATCATGTCATCCACATACACCTCAATCTCTTTGTGCACTAAGTCGTGGAAAAGTGTAGTGGCCATCCGCTGATACGTAGCCCCGCATTCTTAAGCCCAAACGGCATAACCTTGTAACAATAAGTACCCCACTCGGTAACAAATGCAGTCTTGTGTTTATCTTCCTCAGCCATGAGAACCTGATTGTAACCTGAAAACCATCTGCAAATGAATACATAGCAGATAAAGCCGCGCTATCAACCAGAAAATCTATATGCGGCAAGGAAAATCATCTTTCGGACAAGCTTTGTTGAGATCTCTGTAGTCTACACACATTCTGACCTTCCCATCTTTCTTTGGTACCGGCACTATATTAGCCAACCACTCTGGATATTTTACTACTACTTCCATGAACCCCACATCTATCTGTTTCTTAACTTCCTCTCTGACTTTCTCAGCCCATTCCGGTCTCATCCGTCGGAGTTTCTGTTTTACTGGCCTCACATTCGGATAAGTTGGTATTGTGTGCTGGGCAATGTTTCTGTCTACCCCAGGCATGTCCTCATAGGACCAAGCAATACTTTGGCGTATCTGACCAACACTTCTTCTAGTTTCTCCATCTCTTCAGAGGTAACTTCACTTGCAATCAGAATTTCCTTGGGGTTCTCAAGTGTACCCAAGTTAAATGAAGTAGTTCTGGCCGATGATATCAAATATGCTTGATTCGTGCAGAGTAAATGGAAATGACTCAGGTAAGTAAGCAAAAGAAATGTCTTTATTATTGGATAATGCGGAAGTACATTCAAACAAATCAGGAAGGTAAATGTCTTCATCATCTATAGACACTTCTTTCCCTGCAATCAAGTCTTCCTAAGGCTTTTCATCCTCTCCAGAGTCAGGCTCTCCAACTTCATCAACTCTTCTTCCAATTCTCTGCTTCCCAAGCTTCTTTAATCAGCGGTTTCTCACCCAACAAATCTTGGAAGATCTCAAATCCAGGTACCACAATCCCATTAACTTCCACAGGTTCAGGCTCCCCTTGATATCCTGAAGCTTTCACAAAACATTCCATCAGTTTCACGCCCTTTTTCTTGACCTTTGGCTTTTCTTCATAGACTTATACCCAAAACCTTTCCGAGTGGTCTGTCCTCTGAAATCTGGCAACTTTGAACCTTCACCCAGTTCAAACTTCATTTTTCTCATGATCCTAGCCACCCTAGGATCCACCCATTCCTCAAAAGTAGCTGACACCTGAAACCTTATGAAAGGTTGTATCTCCAAGGCAGCCACGGCATTATCTACCTCAGCCGGATAGTAACAACTTCTCCCTCATACGGGAACTTGATCATCTAATGCAAAGTGGAAGGCATGCCCCCAAGTTGTGAAACCAAGGCCTTCCCAACAATAAGGCAAAAGTGGCTGGGATGTCCAGCACTGTAAACTCAACTTCATCTTCAATAGGGCCTACCTTGACCATAGCCACAAAAGTACCTTCAACTCCCCTTTTACTGTCATCATAAGCCTTAATAGTCATACTGGAGGGGTCCAAGTCTGTTGCTTTCATACCCAATTTTGCCAGAATTTTCAGGGGCACACATTGATGGACGAACCGTCATCCACCATCACACATGAAGTTTTCTTGCCCCTCACTTCGGCCTGATAAATAGAGGCCTATTATTATTTCTCCCTTCCGGCGGGAGTTCATCCTCAGAAAAAGATATATGCAAAGCTTCTTTCTGAACTGACCCAACAAACATTGCAGGGTTGGCGTCTTCCGGTACCACAATTTTGCTCAAGGCCTCAACCATGGCCTGCCTATGCTCTCGAGAAGCACATAACAGTTCCCAGATACTCACTTGTGCTCTAGTCTTCCTCAATTGCTTCAACACTATATCCCCCTCAGTATTTTCTGCAGTTTCAACCACTTCCCTACCATCTGTCAAAACTTCCTTACCCTTTTCTGCCATATCATTGTAAAAGCGACCGCTACGCGTCATTCCCCTTACTTCTTCCTCATCACTGCTAGAGAAATCAAGCCAAAAGCTCTTCCCCTGCTCTGTCTCATCTCTTCACTAGTACTATCCCAGATTCCAAGGCAAAAGGCTTGAGGGTGGAAGGATTTTAGGACAAGGTATTCTGGGAGGCCAGAATTGATCATATAGGCTGGTGGTGGTACGGCGCCGTAATTGGGTAAGGGGTTTCTATGTGTGTCAGGCTGTTCTGTTTCTGGGTCAGGTATTTTCTTGGAGTCTATCAGGTCTTGGATTTCATGGCGGAGTCGGGCGCAATTGTCAGTGTCATGGCCATTTTGTTGGTGAAAGTGACAGTAAAGGTTTAGGTTATAATGTGATGGTAGAGGATTGGGTAATGGTTTGGCTTCCAAGGGTTTTAGAGCCCTTGCCTCTTCATTTTCTCTAGCACCTTGGACAGGGGCCTTCCTAAGTTGGAAAACTGCCAGTTCCGGATAGCGGCAATCTCAGCAGAAACAGGCTTTGCTCCCGATGTTCCCCCAATGGGCCTCCTGTTCAGACCATAGAATTTTCTATTCTCGGCCTCTTCTTCCTCAATATCCATGACAGTTTCCCTCAACTACCGAAAGTCTGCAATCATGGAGGTCATCCTCCCCTCAACTTGCTGTAATGGAGGCTTGGTGCCCTTGATAATCATTTAATCTGATCCTTTTTCCGAAGGCCTAGTCTGCATCTTTAATAACTGACCACTCCACCGGTCCACATACTCCTTAAAACTCTCCTCCGCTTTCTGCTTAACATTCTCCAGATCGCGGAGTGACAGATCGATCTCTAGGTCAGTGACATACTGCTTCAGGAAAGCATCAGCCAACTCCCTCCAATCTTCCTTCACTTTCTTCTCCAAACTGTCGTACCACACCACGGGAGCTCCCTCGAGCGACATTCCAAACATTTTCTTCACTTGGCGCTGAGACAGGCCAACTGAACTCATGACTAATACAAACTGTCGGAGATGCACCCTTGGATCCCCATTCCCGTTAAACTTAGCCATATCAGGCATCTTGAACTGTGCCGGCAACTGTTCCTCGAAAGTCAGTGTGTCATAATCCAGCAGATCCTCATTCTTACCCCTCATCTTGCGGGTAACCGACTCAACATGATCCCGAGAGTTTCTGTAACTCTGCTTGAGACCCAAATACTCTACCGGCTGCATACTCTGCCATATCATCATCAAAAGCGGGGGTATATCACCCCCAATATGTTCGGAGATTCCTCTTGCCTCACATCCCCAGAATTAACCCCGGCACGAGACCAGCTATACCAGCCATAGCAGTAGTCAAAGCTTACAACTGTTCAGTGACCTTGGCGAGACCGTTCTCTAACTGATCCATACGGGACACCTCATTATCGGATTCACTCATACTTGTTCTTTTAGTGAGTCTTGTTCCTTCTCTAACCCAAACGGTATCTATGATGTCTTTTTGAGATATAGATGGTGTTAACATGATATATGTATGTATGAGGTGCATGAGATGCATGTAACATATATAACATACTCAATCAATTAAAACTCTCAAACAAATCGGCCCGTTATCATTTTAGAATCTTTCGGGCTAATTGTCATAGGAGTGAACTCATCCCAGTTTAAATGGCCCAAATGAGTTCACATCTCATGACAAGTGCCCGACTAAATCCAAATGGTAACGTTCCGAACACAATCACAAAGTGGCACATCAATCACTTAGAAGCCTTTGGCCCAATAGTCATGAAATACGTTCTTGTCCCAGTTTAAATGGCCCAACAAGCCCATATCCATGACAAATGGTCCAAATGGATCCAAACGACGATGTTCCCAAACACAAGCATAGAAGAAAGATGATGCAAACATGACATAATAATTCTACATAATGGCCTATCAACATTTCAGAAGCTTTTGGCCTAATAGTCATAAGGTGCGAACTTGCCCCAGTTTAAATGGCCCAGCAAGTCCGCATTTATGACAATAGTCCAACTGCATCCAAATGAGGATGGTCCACAAGCACATATTCAAGGAAATAATTGTTACTTTAGCAAACCCGGTCTATGGGTGGGTTAGCAAGAGTATAGGCAAAGGCTCTCACCTGCGAATGATGGCCCATAACTAGGTCTCCCCACTCAAGGGTTCGAGCAACCAAGTGAGCGCACCTTTTTTATACACTAAGGTACGTGCCAATGAGCTATGGTGTGTGACAGACTGTCAAATGGATTTCCCGTTGTAAATTCCCCAGAGGGAAGGTGGAGCGAGGCTCACTTAAATACCCAAGCCTCTTAGGCTCTTATCGCTTGGTGTCAGGAATAAACAACGAGTCCTCCAAATTAGTCCATCACAATAGGCTACGAGTAGATGGCTATCTAGGTGCCTTCACAGCTTTTCCTTCTAGAAAGGTAGTGAATGAAGGAAGACACCAAACCATTACCTAGCCTCAAAATGCCTTTGATTAAACCCTCACTTTATCCACTATAGACACGGTCAATTAAAACATAAATCCAAACATCACAAGACAATATTTCGGGGCCGATTCTCTATCCCTAGTGGAGTCGCCAGACTGTGGGAACGCAAAAACTGTGTGACGTATGCTGTCCCGGGGCTCGCGGCCCGGTCGGGAGTATGGAGTAGCCCGAGGGGGACTAAACCGGAGAATAATAGAGTCGCCACCCGGTGTGAACCGGGACAAAGATTTAAGGCCGCACTCACCCCTCGAAAGGGAAGACCTCAAACCGTTGGGTTCGGAATGGTCCCTTACTTATGCCACTTGTAATGAAAGGATTTATATGATAATTTAATCAGGCTTAAGTAATACTTATTTCTAAGAATATCATGCTTCTAAATCCACATACATACATCAACAAGTTCATCTAAATTTATATGTAACACATATTCGAATTTGCATACAACCTATTTGCATGTAATCTATGTCTCAATTTGCATACATGAGGTTTATCATACGGCAAGCATACAAGTTAATGAACGCATTGATGGACACAGAAGCGCAAACAAATAGCATTCTTACTAGCATGCATATTAAGAAAAGATATTTAAGCGCATAACAGAAATAGACAACTAGAGAGGTAATACAAATGCATAACGTAAAAATAGGAACTATGTGCTAAGATGGATATGTGGTAATGTGATGCAATAGGATCTGTTTACCGTGGGCGTTCGTGCAGCGTTCGTAGACGCGTTCGAACGGTAAACAGAAGGTTCTCGTTCGAGTAGCGTTCGTAAACGCGTTCGAACGGAAATGAAACAGAATGCTCACGTTCGTATGGCGTTTGTGAACGCGTTCGAATGAAAATGAAACAGAATACTCATGTTCGTATGGCGTTCGTTAACGTGTTCGAACAGAAATGAAACAGAATGCTCACGTTCGTATGGCGTTCGTGAAAGCGTTCGAACAGAGATGAGACCTGATGCATGATAAGGCAAAAATGCATGCGCGTTCGAGTTGCATTCGTAAACGCGTTCGAACGGGAACATACCTGATGCATGAAATGTGACGCAATACATAAATGGCAAATAGTACAATGCGAGGCGCGGCGAAGCATCGTGGTAAAGGATTTTAACCTCTTCAATTAGAGGACCTCTCATCGCACTTACTAAGCCCATGCGCTCGATCGCATCATGCGTACAAACATAAAGACAATCATATCAAACTAAGTATGCCCGATTGAACACATCTTACATCCAACCGAACACACATCAACCGGCGCGGCAAAGCATTGTGGTAAAGGGCTTTAACCCCTCCCCATAGGGGATCTTTCATTCCACTTACTAAGCCCATGCGCTTGATTGAACCATGCATAAAAAGATAAAGACAATCATATCAAACTAAGTATGCCCGATTGAACACATCTTACATCCAACCGAACGCATATCAACCGGCGCGGCAAAGCATCGTAGTAAAAGGGCTTTAACCCCTCCCTATAGGGGATCTTTCATTCCACTTACTAAGCCCATGCGCTCGATTGAATCATGCATAAATAAGCAACATACAGAATTCAAGTGACGAAAAATAAATAAACCAAAGCAACACAGAACAAAAGAGGGTGCCATTTACTCAAGTGGTACGTGGAGTTGTGTCCCGAGTACAGATCATATTACCGTCCATTCGGAATCGGCTATGAAATTTATGTCCGGGTTTCCATCCGATATACCGCGAGAGTTGACACATCTCTCATTTTATTCCACAGCCACAACATACAACATCTCATAATTCATGCATATTTATCTACTCAAAGGCCACAACATGCATTTCAACATGACAATCACGCAAGCAATATTTAAGAAATAGTACAAAAAAAAGCGAGTGTGAAAGATACCCTCAGGTCTAACCTTTTTGCCAACTTTCAGGCTTGCGTTTCACGGACGTCGGAAGGGTACATCTTCTCAACTTCTCCGGTTCACTGGTTTAGCGTCCTAGCTCACTGCTTTGCTGTTTTGCTTGCGGTTTGAACTCCGTTCTGCTACTGTTCGGCCTCTGTTTTGCTGCTCACTGTTCAGGTCACATGTTTTGACGTTTCAACGGACTGTTCCAAGTTTTTGTGTGGGTTCTTAGTGCAGTCTTATGTGATTATTTTAAGGATTATGAATGCAGATTTTTTATGTTATTACTTTAAGTTTTCTTAGGGAATGTTTTAAGAGGATTTTGCTGCTGTATAGGGGGTGGTTTGGGCGTGATTTGGTTACTGTTTTAGTGTTAAAGGGGCTGCTATATTTTTTGATGATGTGTGGAGGCTTAGGGGGCTGCTATTTTCGGTTATGGAGTGGAGGAGATTTGTGAGGTTTATGGATGTGTAGGGCTGATCGGTTTGTGAAGGTGCTTTTAATGTGAAGGCTTGGGCTTATTTTCTTTTCTCTTGTGATTTTTGTGAGTTGTGTGTATATTATGTGTATGAGCTAGGGCCGTGCATGTCTTGGTTAGAGGTTGTTTATATAGAGAAGGGCTAGGGCTTCACCTTGTCTCACAAGGAAGGGATTTGGTGCATTAAAGGGAGGATTAGATTTGGTGTTGAGCAAGGAAAGTCAAAGATTGAGGGGGGACAAATCTTGGCTAGATTAGGAATACAAAATATTTAATTTGTTATGATTGATTTTAATTAGGCATGACATCTTTTTAATTTAGTATGTGATTTGTTTAGTTAGGAAGTTAATATATTTGATTTATCTTAATTAGGTATGATTATATTTTATGTTTTATTTAATTGGTAAATGGTTTAAATATTTTATTTAATTCAATGTTTAATTTAATTAAATTGGGATGTGTTTTATGGGCTTTGGGGAGCTAATTGAGCTGGGGTGCGAGGCTAGCAGCAAAACCAGAAACACCGACGCCGTTCGAACGCCAATTAGAACGCTACACACGAACGTCCTCAATCTGCAGCACTAACGAAGACAGTGAGCTTGTGAAATGAACTTGATGACGTACTTATTTCGAATTTCCCCTTCCGACCTCCGTTTCCCGCAATATCCTTAGCTAAAAGGTATTGCCTCCAACTGAGACTCATCATCGGGTTTCACATGCGGAAATGCAATGTCTACAGTATTATTCAGAGGTACTTTTATGGAAAGAGGCTATCGTTAGTGAAATTGATTATATCCTTCAAAATCATACTTGGGAGTTGGTTGATCTTCCTCCTGGTTATAAGCCGTTGGGCTACAAATGAATTTTCAAACGGAAGATGAAACTGGATAGATCAATAGATAAGTCCAAGGCAAACTTGTCATAAAACGTTATAGACAAAAAGAAGGCCTTGATTATTTTGATACCTATGCACCAGTGACCTGTATCACTTCAATAAGAATGTTTATAGCCATAGCAGATATATTTGGTCTTGAAATACAACAAATGGATGTAAAGACAACATTTTTAAATGGTGAATTGGATGAAGAAATTTACATGGAACAACCGGAACGTTTTAATGTCTCTGGACAAGAACACAAAGTGTGCAAACTTGTAAAATCCTTATACATATTAAAATAAACACCAAAATAATGCATGAGAAATTTGACAAAGAAATATTATCAAGTGGATTCAAAATCAATGAATGTGATAAATGTGTATACACTAATTCAACTCCAAAAGGATATGTCATTGCGTGTCTCTACGCAGACGATATGTTGATAATTGGTAGCAATCATGAGATGATTCAGTCTACCAAGAAAGTATTGACCAACAAATTTGACATGAAAGATTTAGGAGTAGCTGATGTGATCCTAGGAATTAAGATTTCCAGAATATCAGAAGGATACATATTATCTCAGACTTATTATGTTGAGAAAATATTTGAGAAATATAACAAATGAGATCTAAACATAGATAGAACTCATGTGGACCTAACTCTTCTTTGTCAAAGAATACTGGTTTGAGAGTATCACAATTAGAGTATTCGCGAATCATCGGAAGTCTGATGTATCTCACAAATTGCACACGACTAGATATCACTCAAGTTGTAAACATGATCAAGTCTGATATATCCCACAAATTACACACGACCAGATATCACTCATGTGGATCTAAATCTTCATTTGTCAAAGAATACTAGTTTGAGCATATCACAATTAGAGTATTCGAGAATCATCGGAAGTCTAATGTATCTCACAAATTACACATAACCAGATATCGCTCAAGCTATAAACAGACTTAGTAGATATCCAAGTAATCCATGACATAACCACTAGAAAGAAGTAGTAAAAGTTTTGAGGTATCTGAGAGATACTTCAAAATATGATCTGCATTATACGAGATATCATGATTTTCAAGAGAGATACAGTGATGCTAACTTGATATCTAATACAGTGGATTCCAAATCCACGAGTGGATTTATTTTCACACTTGAAAATCCTCGAGGTAAACATGTATTGCCCGTTTTACTATGGAGTCTGAGTTCATAACATTCGACAAAGGAGCGGAAGAAGCGGATTGGCTTCAAAATATCTTAGAAGATATTTCAAATTAGCCAAAATTAGTGCCAACTATAAACATACATTGTGATAGTCAATCGGCTATTGGGAGAGCCCAAAATACATGTATAATAGTAAGTCTCGACACATATGTCGAATACATAATACCATAAGACAACTGCTCTCAAGCGACATAATTTCAATAGATTATGTCAGGTCGAAGGAAAACCTAGCAGATCCACTTACTAAAGGTTTACCTAGAGAGCAAATGAAGAAGTCATCGAGGGGAATGAGCTTGAAACATATAAATTAAGATCTAGGTTCAAAAGGGACAATTGAAATTTTGTGCAATTCAAAACAAGCACTTTAGAGTTCTATACTCTTTCATATTCCTATAATGACACAGAGTGTTGTTTGTCAAGATTAGGATAAACGGAGGCTTTTAATTATCAATATATTATGAGAAGATTCATGATATGGGTAAAAATAAAATATCTCTTTATAGTAGATCACCTATTTCAAGTAAGAAGTGAGGCCGCTTCCATAGGAATTTTAAAAGACTGGATTTTCTAAAGTACTTGATGAAGCCATGACCGATGCTCATGGCCGAATTGAACACAATCGTAGAACGAGAAATGGTTGAAGTGAAGCTGTGTGATGGCTGTTGTCTTGATTTACACTAATGGCGGAACAATTCAAAACTATGGGTCACTAGTTTTTCAAGTAAATCCGATAGGCATTCACTAGGAAATGTTCAAGACGAAAGCTACATATTCCGATGTTGGACAATTATGACCCATAACGTCACTATTTGTAAAAGACATTGTGGTTTTTGTACAAATTAACTATGTGACAATGGAAATTGCTATTTTATCATTTTGTAATTAGATTACTTGAATATATAAATGATAAAAGTCCTTATGATTAGTTCCGGATTAATAAGATATGAGACGATATCAATCCACAAAGGTTGAATCATTAAATATCCCTAGTCGTAGTATTATCGAGACTGGACATCGATAATGCGAAATAGACTAGTATTGCACTTGTGCGCATTGTGGGAGCATAACAGCATAGTTCTCATATATTTAAGTAGTGGATACTTATGCAAGTGTGATAGGAGGTTGTGTTTGCTGATGGTACGGAAACAGTTTCGCTCTGGATAGACCTCGCAGAATCTCATTGGTAGTATGACTATGTGTCTATGGGAATCCGCATCAGGGAAGGTGTATTTGGTCTTAACCTGAGACTTGCATCGATAATACTTGCGACAATCAATACGCTTTGGTTTTGGTCGTCCGGGACTTTAACAGGTTCTGTGTACGCCTCTTCTGGGTTTATTGAGAATCGTAGTGTATTGGGTGTGATGTCAAGACAGAAGTATCACTTCAGTCATATGGAGATGATGATCACGCATGGATACAGAACTGGTTCCCTATTATGTTGCAACTATCGGGATAATATGACAAGGTCATGATTATCTGATTATATAGACTAGTTGCTTGTGATCCGATATATGCTTCGTACGAGACATACACTATTCCAGCCTCAGGCCTTGCATGTGACATCAGATACTGGATCGCAATACGCAATACTACGTATACTACGTCTGACAAAGATTATATATTCCTTAAAGAATATTTCTGGAAAATTGGGTAGGCACGGTGCTTTGCTAGAAGCCAACCATGTCTTGTAAATCGGTAAGAACGTGATACGGGGTACGCACATATTCGCATAGTCCGACGACCGGATTTACTGCCAACATATCCAGGGATCTCATGGGTCGCTTCCCGAAGATTCACCGATGACGTTAACTCGAACATAATTAATCTGGGATTAATTAGAAGAGAGAGAAATTAATCTATAATTAATTACGGCGAGAATTTATCTGAGATAAAATTCAATAATAGAGAGAGAATGATTAATTTTGAATTAATCGATAAAATTAATATATTCGATATATTAAATGAAATTAGATTTCATAACGGAATTAAAATTGGATTTTAATTCGGGCGAACAAATTAATTCGCGAGCGACTTTAATAGTAATTTTGCTAGGCATAATTATTTAATTAAATTTGATTTAATTATGTTGCGGCGGAAAATTTGTTAATTCGGAATTAACGAACCCAAGCCCGGAATGTGTTTGCGGGCCCACTCGGATTTTGAATTAAAGTGAGGCCCATAAGTCACATCACCTAGTCAACTTTA
This sequence comes from Zanthoxylum bungeanum, assembly GCA_019454045.1. Classification (NCBI taxonomy): domain Eukaryota; kingdom Viridiplantae; phylum Streptophyta; class Magnoliopsida; order Sapindales; family Rutaceae; genus Zanthoxylum; species Zanthoxylum bungeanum. Next base: position 29,675 of record SKCR01041271.1, read on the forward strand.
TCAAGCTTTTTCATGATGGAAGTTGTTAGTTGTTGGTGATGACTTCTAAAACACTTAAGTGTGATTGAAAGAGTGACCTTTACTAACTTAGATTTGGTAAATGTTATTTTATTGATTTTTTGAAAATCAAATATTAGTAACCCATTCACTCATCTCTCTTATCACACTCTTCATCTCTTTAATGCCAAAAAGCATCTCTCCATCTCATCTTGTTCATATTGCCGTGAACAACAAAGACATATAGGAAGAGTTTTGTTGCAAAATTTATCCTAAGCTAGCACTTAAAGAGTCATCCAAGGTGATAGGGAAACCATTCCCAAGAGTTTGGAATTCATTCATCAAGCTTGGAGCTTACCATACAATCAAAGAGAGGAACTTGGAGAGCACTACACAAGGAGGAAAAGTTTTGAACTTACCACCTACATCCAATCCGTTCAATGTAAGTATTTCTGCTACTTCTTTGCGTATTCACACTTATCTTATGCTTAAATGATCTTGGGATTGATCTTAGAGACCCAACAATGGTATCAAAGCCTATTTAAGCATGAAATTGAATTAGGGTTCATAATCTTGAATTTGGGTAATTTTGCTTGGAGCATGATTTTATCAAATTGAGTGTTTGAGTATGCTTAGATTATGATAACTAGGAGTTATGCATGATTAATTTTATGAAAAATTGATTGGATTAATTTTCCAAAATTTGCTTACATCGGCCGAAATGTAATGAACCCTAAACTCATGGTGATTTTGATTTTTAGACCATTGGATGTGTTTAAAATGTTTAGATATATTGATTTGTTATTTAATTGGATTGAAATCAAAATTAATGAAAAAATATCCATATTGCCGTGAGCATCAAGAAACATGTTAGAGTTGATTTTGCTTCAATAATGTTGGACATGTATTGAAAATGATAAAGCATGATTAATTATGTAAATTGGTATTTTGGAAATGTTAATTTGAATAATTAGTTATGGCTATACACTTTAATTAAATAAATTGTGATATTTGGAATATTAGAATTTAATTAATTAGCCTTAATTTGGAATTGGGCTAAAATTGTTATATTTGGGCCTAATGGGCTTGGTTGGGCCAAGTTGGTTTAGGACAATTGGATTGGATCCAAATTGGGCCTAAAACCATACCATTAAATCCAAATATAATAAATGGGCCTTTAAATAATTAATTGGGCCTAATGGGCCAAATTAATTTTATGGCAAATGGTGATTCCTTATTGGGCTTTGGTTGTCAAAGTCCATGCCTTAAGAAATTAATTGAAAGCCATTGGACTTTAATTAAATTGACATTGGATGTTAATTGGGCTTTGAGACCCATTAAGATTATATTTAGAATCTAAATAGTAAAGACACATTAAAAGTATAATTATTTAATTTGGAATTAAATAAAGAATTAGTATTGAATACAAATTAAATTGGATTGAAAATTGTAGTTCAATATAATTAGAGAATACGCATTTTGAGTACTTATTCTCAAACGAGTTGGACTCGCGCAAATCAAATCGTTGTTTGAATATTGGATGATCACTTAATTCAAAGATTAATTAATTGGATTAGATTGATTGAATAACATGCTTTGTGTGAATACATGGATGTATTATATGAATAATGTATATCAGATGGATATTAGATGGGTGAGGGCAATTTTGGAAATTATTGTAATAAATTTAGAATTTATTAAATTGGACCTGCGTGTCCAGCCTTTATCTCTCGACTCTTTGTAATTCTCTTCTCAGCAATTCCCCAATGTAATGAGGTTTCTTTATTGTATTATGTAATTGGGTAGAAGTTAGAATAGTGCTAGTCGGGGAGAGGAAATAGAGTGATTTGTTCTAGGAACAATTTGTGAGATATCCATCCGCATATCATTATTAATTTATATATCGCGCCTTATTATGCTTATAGAATGCATGTTTAAGGGTGTATGATGAGACCTAATCAAAGATAATAAATTGGTTGTCAATTTACGCAAAAAAAACCCTCAATCAAATATTAAGTGTTTTCCTTCCATTGAATGGTTCTTTCTCAAGATCCAAGATTGGCATTGGTTTGTTGGCCAAAGTCAAGATCAATGTCCATCGCGGATGTGTTTGAACCATGAAAGCTTTGTTCCATATCGCATGTCTTGGGCAAGTTGTGATTTGTTGGCCAAAGTCAAGGTTACTTCTTGTTTATCGACATGGATTACAAGTTTTCCAAGGTCAATGGGTCCCGCTTAACTGGAATCATTAAGCTTGTTGAGCCAAAGCCAAGGCTTAGTTGATTCAGAGGAAAAGTTAGGAAAATATATTGGATATATTGGCATATATATTGTATATATGTTTCGGACTTGGAGGTCCACCTACCGGATCTAGGAATTGGATGAGATCCAATTGATCTTAGAGATCTACCTAGTTAAATATCATACAGATTGTTGGACAAAGTCAAGGTTGTGTGTTATTTAACGGGATCCTAGCCCACTAGGAAAATAGGTTTCCCGTAGTCTCAACAAAGGGTTAGAGGCTCGCCGAAAAATAGTGGGAGGCCAGTATTGAATTTGTAATTTCGTTCAAATACTTGGCATTACGTGCTTTCAAATTATTTCGTCATTTTATGTATTTATTAGTTGGACTAATATTCTATTATTTTTCTTGTAACAGTTGGACTATACCCAAAAATCGTTAATTGAATAGTTAGACTATTGCAATTAAGATGACTGGAAAGATCGGGGTTAGAGACATTATCATGGGCGAAAATGTCTTTAATGGTGCGAACTTTCCTGACTGGGATATGAACCTCAGGATTATCCTGGGGGCTGAGAGGATGCTCTATACGATAGAAAGACCTCTCGGGCCTAAGCCCGGAAATGAGCAGCCGCTTGAGCTTGAGATTTGGAGGACTCATAGCGATGACAACTCAACTGCTCAATCTGTCATGCTCGCTGCGATAACCCCTCAATTTCGTCGCCAAAACAAGGGATTGGATCCATATACTATGATGGCAAAATTGAAGGACCTTCATCGATCTAACCTTAAATCGCAAAGGTATGAATTGCAGAAGAAGCTCTTTCGCTCTCAAATGTCAGAGGGTACATCTGTTGAGCACCATGTGTCGCAGATGATTGCTGACATTGAACAGCTGGGTCAGCTAGGCATAACCTTTGAGGCTGAGACTTCTATAGATCTGATCTTGCAGTCTCTTCCTAACAGCTGGAGCGGGTTCATCATTAACTACAATATGATGAACCAAGACCATACTCTTGGAGAGCTGATGGCAATGCTGCGTGAAGCAGAAAAAGAGCTATTGAAGGGAAAAAAGCGCGAGGCGCACTTCGCTTCAACATCCCATTCTCCCAAGGCTTGGCCGAAGGCTATTGGAGGTGTAAAGAAAAAGAAGAAGAAGAAGAAGGGCAATGCCAAATCGTCAAAGTCTTCTGGGAAGGCAAATGACAAATCCCAAGATGTATGCCTGCAGTGTGGCAAACGGGGTCACTGGAAGCGTGACTGCCGTGAGTACAAGGCGCACATGAGGAAATCAAAGCGGGCAAGGCACCGACTTCAGGTATGTTTGTTATAGAAATAAACATGTCTACTTCTAGTTTTAAAAATTGGATTTTTAATTCTGGTTGTGGTACTCATATATGTACTGATGTGCAAGATCTGCAGATTAGCAGGAGACTAGCCTTATGGGAGATTGATCTACGAGTTGGAAACGGGACCAGGGTCGCTTTTTTGGCTGTAGGAACTTATATTTTGGAACTGCCCTCGGGGCATGTACTAAACTTATCAGACTGTTATTATGTACCTAGTTTGACTAGGAATATTATATCTGTATCTTTATTAGCCCAATGTGGGTATACTTTTATTTTTAGAAACACTGGTGTTTTATGTATAAAAATGATATGGAGATATTCAGTGTTGATGTGTATAATGGACTTTATATTTTAAATATAAATCAATCTCAAACATATAATGTAACAAACAAAAGGCTTAAACTGAGTAACAAAGATGAAACTTATATGTGGCATTGTCGTCTGGGACACATTAACAAGACTCGCATATCCACACATTCGAATAGTGGGTACTTGGACGGATTTGATCCAAATTCATATGACGTCTGCGAATCTTGTTTATTAGGCACAATGCCTAAAATACCTTTTAGCGATAAATGTGCACATGCCACCGAACTGTTAGCCCTCGTTCATAGTGACATATGTTGGCCCATGTCTAGCCAGGCTAGAGATGGATATGAATACTTCGTAACCTTTACAGATGATGCATCGCGTTATGGTTATGTGTATCTTATGAGACACAATTCGGAAACTTTTGAGAAATTCAAAGAGTTTCGACACGAATTAGAAAAACAGACCGGCAAAAATATTAAAACATTACGGTCGGACCGTGGTGGTGAATACTTGAGCAATGAGTTTCTCAATTACTTGAAAGAGTATGGTATTCTTTCACAGTGGACTCCTCCCGGAACACCGTAATTAAACGGTGTGTCTGAACGGAGAAACTGAACTTTGTTGGACATGGTAAGGTCGATGATGAGTCGCACAGAGTTACATATTTCCTTCCGGGGATATGCATTGAACAGTGCAATACTTATTTTGAATAAGCTTCCGTCAAAGTCTGTTCAACAGACTCCATACGAGATATGGACAGGAAAGAAACCGGGTTTCTCATTCCTGAAGATTTGGGGTTGCTGGGCATACGTTAAATGTTTGGATAGTACCAAACTTGAACCCAAATCGGATAAGTTTCTATTTGTAGGTTATCATAGGGAAACCAAATGATATTACTTCTACAACCCACAAGAGAACAAAGTATTTGTTGCTCTACATGCGGTTTTCTTTGAGAAGGAATTCCTAAATGCAGTGGTAAGTGGGAAGAAAGTAGAACTCGATAAAAATCAGAGTGATACTATTTCTGGCACAGAATCCTTAACGGAACACAAACAGTTCATCGGGATGAGACTGTACCATAATCTTCGGATACACAAGAACCGCGTAGGTTGGAGAAAGTTTGGACACTGGTTGCAAATGGGTCTTCAAGAAGAAGACCGACATGGATGGCAACATACAAATGTAAAAAGCTAGGCTTGTAGCGAAAGGGTATCGTCAACGACATGGTGTCGATTACGATGAAATTTTTTCACTTGTTGTCATGATTAAATCCATTCGGATAATGCTTGCTATTGCTGCATATTTCGATTACGAGATATGGCAGATGGATGTCAAAACCGCTTTTCTTAACAGAAACCTTTTGGAGGATGTTTATATGCAATAGCCTGACGGTTTTGTCGTACCAAAACATGTAGACAAGGTTTGCAAGTTAAATCGATCCATTTATGGATTGAAGCAAGCATCGCGTTCTTGGAACCAACGTTTTGATGAGATCATAAAAGAATATGATTTCATTCAAAACGAGGATGATCCTTGTGTATATAAGAAGGTTAGTGGGAGCGCACTGACATTCATTGTTCTTTACGTTGATGATGTATTTCTTATTGGCAATGACATTCCCATGCTACAATCGGTGAAAGTTTATTTTTCATTAAAATTCTTCATGAAGGATCTGGGAGAAGCAGCCTTTATTCTAGGAATAAAGATCTACCGGGATAGATCTAGAAAACTACTTGGACTCTCCCAGAGCACGTACATTGACAAAGTGTTGAAGAGATTCAACATGGAACAGTCTAAGAGAGGACTGTTGCCAGTGTCACATGGTGTCACTCTATCAAAGGACATGTGTCCTAAGACTCAAGATGAGAGAGACAACATGAGTCAGATCCCGTTCGCTTCGGCAGTCGGATCGATCATATATGCCATGATATGTACGCGACCTGATGTCTTCTATACTTTGAGCATGTGTAGTCGCTATCAGGCCGATCTAGGTGATGGTCACTGGGTTGCGGTTAAGAACATCCTTAAGTATCTTAGACAAACTAATGATGCGTTCTTAATCTATGAAGATGGAGAACTTGAGGTAACTGGGTTTACCGATGTAAGTTTCCAAACCGATAAAGACGACTGTAAGTCACAATCTGGGTACATATTTTGTTTGAACAACAGAGCAGTAAGCTGTAAATCTTTCAAGCAAGAGACTGTTGCCGATTCAACAACAGAAGCAGAATATATTGCTGCAGCTGAAGCAGCAAAAGAGGCAGTTTGGATCTGTAAATTCCTAATTGGATTAGGAGTAGTTCCGTTAGCAGCTGAGCCCGTTCCATTGTATTGTGACAATAACGGAGCTATAGCGCAGGCTAATGAACCGTGGTCTCATCAACGATCCAAGCATGTTCTTCGACATTTTCATCTGATTCGTGAGATCATACATCGTGGCGATGTGAAGATCGAGAAGGTCACATCAGATGACAACATTGCAAATCCGCTGATGAAAGCTATTCCTCGGTAAAAGTTTGAGCGACTTGTACATAGTTCATGTGTTAGATACTTGAGTGACTGGCTATAGGCCAAGTGGGAGATTATTGGACAATTATGACCCATAGCGTCACTATTTGTAAAATACATTGTGGTTTTTGTACAAATTAACTATGTGACAATGGAAATTGCTATTTTATCATTTTGTAATTAGATTATTTGAATATATAAATGATAAAAGTCATTATGATTAGTTCCAGATTAATAAGATATGAGACGATATCAATCCACAAATGTTTAATCATTAAATATCCCTAGTCATAGTATTATCGAGACTGGACATCGATAATGCGGAATAGACTAGTATTGAACGTGTGCGCGTTATGGGAGCATAAAGACATAGTTCTCGTATATTTAAGTATTGGATACTTATGCAAGTGTGATAAGAGGTTGTGTTTACCGATGGTACGGAAACAGCTTTGCTATGGATAGACCTCGCGGAATCCCATTGGTAGTATGACTATGTGTCTATGGGAATCCGCATCAGGGTAGGTGTATTTGGTCTTAACCTGAGATTTGCATCGCTAATACTTGCGACAATCAATACGCTTTGGTTTTGGTCGTCCGGGACTTTAACAGGTTCTGTGTACGCCTCTTCTGGGTTTATTGAGAATCGTAGTGTATTGGGTGTGATGTTAAGACAGAAGTATCACTTCAGTCATATGGAGATGATGATCACGCAGGGATACAGAACTGGTTCTCTATTATGTTGCAACTATCAGGATAATATGACAAGGTCATGATTATCCGATTATATAGACTAGTTGTTTGTGATCCGATATATGCTTTGACGGGGCAGACACTATTCCAGCCCCAGGCCTTGCATGTGACATCAGATACTGGATCGCAATACGCAATACTACGTATACTACGCCTGACAAAGATTATATATTCCTTAAAGAATATTTCTGGAGAATTGGGTAGGCACGATGCTTTGCTAGAAGCCAACTATGTCTTGTAAATCGGTAAGAACGTGGTACTGGGTACGCACGTATTCGGATAGTCCGACGACCGGATTTACTGCCAACATATCCAGGGATCTCATGGGTCGCTTCCCGAAGATTCACCGATGACGTTTAACTCGAACATAATTAATCTGGGATTAATTAGAAGAGAGAGAAAATTAATCTATGATTAATTACGGCGAGAATTTATCTGAGATAAAATTCAATTAATAGAGAGAGAACGATTAATTTTGAATTAATCGATAAAATTAATATATTCGATATATTAAATGAAATTAGATTTCATAACGGAATTAAAATTGGATTTTAATTCGGGCGAACGGATTAATTTAGAATTAATTCGCGAGCGACTTTAATAGTAATTTTGCTAGGCATAATTATGTTGCGACGGAAAATTTGTTAATTCAGAATTAACGAACCCGAGCCCGGAATGTGTTTGCGGCCCACTCGGATTTTGAATTAAAGTGGGGCCCAAAAGTCACATTACCTAGTTAACTTTATCAAGCTTTTTCATGATGGAAGTTGTTAGTTGTTAGTTGTTGGTGATGACTTCTAAAACACTCAAGTGTGATTGAAATAAGTGACTTTTACTAACTTAGATTTGGTAAATGTTATTTTATTGATTTTTTGAAAATCAAATATTAGTAACCCATTCACTCATCTCTCTTATCACACTTCTTCATCTCTTTCACGCCAAAAAACATCTCTCCCTCTCATCTTGTTCATATTGCCGTGAACAACAAAGACATATAGGAAGAGTTTTGTTGCAAAATTTATCCTAAGCTAGCACTTAAAGAGTCATCCAATGTGATAGGGAAACCATTCCCAAGAGTTTGGAATTCATTCATCAAGCTTGGAGCTTACCATACAATCAAAGAGAGGAGCTTAGAGCACTACACAAGAAGCAAAAGTTTTTAACTTACCACATACATCCAATCCGTTCAATGTAAGTATTTCTGCTACTTCTTTGCGTATTCACACTTATCTTATGCTTAAATGATCTTGGGATTGATCTTAGAGACCCAACATCCGATGCAATTTCATTTCAAGGAAACTCTCTCAAGTGTCTGCATTGATATTTGAAAAATTGTGGGGGATTGTAGGAAAATTTCCTAAATATTAGGTGTATAAATATATAGGGAATAAAATGATATAATCCTCATTGTGAAAAGACTAAACTCTTGGGTTTAAAGGGTTCCTTGGAAATGATATGTTCTTTAATGAGAAAGAACATAACCATTCGAGTTGAAAGGATTCTTTGGAGGGTTATGACCTTTAAAGAATTACATTCATTGACATAAGAGTATATTTTCAAAGGCAATCTCCATGTGAATAAAAAATAGTCATTAAGTTCATTTTTCAATCATCCAAAAAATTCATTCCAAGTTTCGTTCATTGTTAGAGAGTTTAAGGTCTACATAAAAGAGAGAGTTGAAGGTCTACATAAAAGAGAGAGTTTCCATCTTTATTCATAGTTCGAGTTCTTGAAGAAAGAAGTGACTATTGTACAAGAAGCAACCAAAAATCCTGGGAGAATGTTAGTCACAAGAAATCCGTAGTGCACCGAGGTGAGGTTAATAAATTCTTAAGGACATAGGAAAACTCGACTTGTTTTAAGTTCATCATCTTCTACATTTTCATATTTTTCTATTCCTATACATTATTGATTAATTCATTGTTATTTAATGATTTTGATTGAATAATGTATGTTATAAAATGATTAATAATATATCTGATTCTTGGTATGGGTTTAATAGTGTGAATTAAACGACATATTCTGTCAATAAGAATGATTTTTTTTCTCCCAAATTTTATAAACGACATATTCTCCAATAGTGTGAATTAAAACTATTTGTAATGTTTTCTCACGTAACTATCGAGATTTCAGATGAATATTTTGGAGGTTGATTTTTTATAAATATTTGTAAATATATTCGGTCCATTGTGTTCGAGCTACACGAATTTATTTCAGGCCTTCAAATTGTGGCATCACAAAACTAATTTATTGAAAGATTTAAACCATTTTAAAAATTTTTGCACAGCACAACTACCAAATGGGTTTAATTGGGGTATGATGAGTAAGAAGTAAAAGGCTAAAATATGTAGGCCCAATATTTTTAACTTGGCCCAATATTAATCAGAGCCGGCCCGCTTCACGGACCCGCCCTTTTAAGTCACAAGCATAGCCGTCACATTCCCTGGGATACTTGGACGTAATTTCAACAGTGACTCTGAGAGAGAGATCATCTGTTGTTTACTTCGATCAACTGAGTCAAACTCAAAAAATAATCATGTCTAGTAACTTACGATGCGTGATCGTGGCCGTTGATGGAAGCGAGGAGAGCATGGACGCCTTGAGATGGGCTATCAATAACCTCAAGCTCCGATCCCCTGCCCCCGACTCCACTGATCCTCCGGGTTCCTTCATCGTCCTACACGTTCAACCTCCTCCCACCATCACTGCTGGCCTCAATCCAGGGGCCATCCCCTTTGGTGGGCCCAGTTAAGTCTCTTTCCTCCTACTAATTTCCATTTGAGAATTTGCTGATTATATAAATTATTTAATTATTTTTTAATTTCAGGTCATGTGGAAGTACCTGCCTTCACTGCGGCTATAGAAGCGCACCAGAGGAGAATTACGCAGGCGATCATAGACCATGCTCTGAAGATTTGCTCTGAAAAGAATGTAAGAATTCACTTTTTTATGTCATGAGAAATTATTGATTTACCGCGCAGTAGCTTTACTTCTTTCTTATAAACAAACTGTTATATATTTCTTGAAGGAATTTGGTTGGATGAAGTCTGGATGCTTCAAAGAGAATAACAATTTAGTCTCTGTTTGTTTAGCTACTCTACTTAGATGAATAATTTACTCTTTGCTTGGAAAATGAAAAAAAAAAAAGGAATTGTAGCAGAAATATTTATGAGTTACATCCAATACTACTCCCACCAAACCAAACAAAGCATTTTCCGATTAGGTGGGGTTGGCTACATGGATCTTTTGACGCCATTGTGCTCTATCCGAACTATTGTTTCATTAAGCTAAGACGCCAAGTAAAATCTATGTCTCCTTTAATGGTTTTCGTCCATTTCTACTTGTACCTTCTCCGACCTTGTTTGACATAAGGCTATTTCATTTCCTCTCTTTTTCTCACCGAGACACTTAAGAGTTAGAGGTTTATGTTGGACATGTCCGAACTATCTTAAATGTGTTTCTCTCCATCCAATACTACTCTAAGGGCACAATTTAATTAATCACTTTTTGAAACAATAAAAGGCGAAACAGAATGCTGCCTTAGCAATGATCAGTTATCTTTATAAGGCTGGCTTAAATTTGAAGGTCCAGTGGACAAGGATTATATTTGTGTTATACCTGTGGATGGGTGCCACGTTCTAAGTACTAATTAATATCTACAAAAATCTCGTGATAAAGATAAGTATATCATTTTTTGTCCAAAAATTAATTGGAGTGTAAATGTTCTTTTTAGGTGAATGTTAATACCGAGGTGGTTGTTGGCGATGCAAAGGAGAAGGTCTGTGAACTAGTTGAGAAGCTGCATGCTGATTTGCTGGTGATGGGTTCTCATACTTTTGGCCCTATTAAAAGGTATTCCGTTTTGAAGTTAATTTCACTTTAAATTGATGAATAGTTCAATGTTCTAAAAATCGGCCGCCTAGAAGTAGGCTAGGCGCTAGGCGGTGTTTGGCCGTTTCGATTTGTTAGAAATCGGTGGGCTAGGCGGCGGCCACTCGGAAAAACGTAGATCTACGGCAAACGGTGGCTCATATCGGCTCGTGGATGCCATGGGTGTGTTGGCTGACCGTTTCTGAGCAAGGCGGAGTGGCGCGTTTGTTGGATAATGGTCGTCGACAGCGGCACGTGTTGCTCACGCGCCGACGCCTCCGTCAGAGCTGCCATTGACGGCAGGCCCGAAACTTCAAATCCTAACCCTAACCTTGTCAATATGTCTAGATATGCATTATATAATCTTTCCTTATAATGTATTTATGATTAAAGAAAGAGATTATTCTTTGTTTAGGGGTTTAATTGATTGATAGCATATTAATTAGTTATATATTGTTTCCATATTTAGGGAGATCTTGATTGATACAATATCAATGTAGGCTATAATGAAGTAAAAAGTTCTCTATTTACCTAATTGACTTCAATTTGTTAAATTCTAACTCTAAATCTAATTAAACCCAAATTCCTAAACCCTAATTAAAATATTTTGATTAAAAAATAAAACCGCCTAGCCCATCCGTCTAGGCGCCGCCTAGAATGCCTAGACGCTCCCCCACCGTACGCCTAGCGTTTTTTAGAACTATGGAATAGTTTTAATATCTGATTGTGATTATGAAGTAATTTATGTTGGTGTTTATCCTCTCAGAATTGGTAATCAACTAGTCATAGAATATTGCTCTTTAGTGTAATATCGTTAGACATGTGAATAAGTATTTAATACACCCATCCTATGAAATATGTGGAGCTTCATCTTTCCAATCAAATAGGTTAACCGTTAACTGTGAAGAGTATTATAGTGTTTTTCCAGGGAAGAGCTTATGAGCTCATTTATTTCTGTTTTTGATGCTGTCTTATTGTACTCCATCATTATACTTATTATAAAACTCATTGTATGTCAACAGGATGTTTTTGGGTAGTGTAAGCAACTACTGTGCGAACTATGCACAATGCCCGGTTGTCGTGGTTAAAGGAAAGGGCGCATCTACTTAAGTTAGGTATGTAGTTTAGTACACTTATTGTGACATTCTGCAGCATTATAAATTGTCTTGTCTAATCTTTTAGTAGGTTAATAGTTTTCATGTGAAGTTTTTGTTAGATTCCCTAAGATATTGTTAGAATCATAATCATAATCATCTAAATATATGATTATGATTTTACATATCTCTAAGATATTGTTACATAATAATTGAGATATGATTATGTAATCCTAATGATTATTAGTATGTTTAGTTTTTATATTTAACTTGATGTAATGCCTATATAAAAACATCTCTTGTAATTCTAAATATCCAGATATATATAATTGTCTCCTTTACATGGTATTAGAGCCAATCTTTCTCTGGGTTCTGGTTTATTTCTTTTAGAGTCATTGTCCCTACGCGCCACTATATGCATGTGAGCCTTACTCTCTGCATCTTCTTCGGCAGTCTTGACAATACCAATGATAACGAAATGCTCAGATCTTATCGGTTATTTGTCTCTTGTTCGCATCAAGTTCCACATTTGACTCTGTTTTTGGGGGGGTTTTGTCATGAGGTGGTTTGACAAGTTTTCTTTAGATATTTTGAGTTGTTTTGGAATAGTTTAAACTTTTCCTGCTGTGCATTTTCCAGCAATGTTAAACCATCCAAATCTGCGCATTTGTTCCCGTTGTGTATTCTTTAATGGTGCTAAAATATCTAAGTCACCATATATGTTCCTGTTGTGCATTCTCTAACAATGTTAAAACACCATAGTCTCTAGGGTTCTTGTATTGATTTCATTTGTAATAAGCTTGGTGCATATGATACGTATGCTCTAGCTTGAGAGGGAGTGTTAGAATCCTTAAGATATTGTTAGAATCATAATCATAATCTTCCAAAGATGTGATTATGATTATACATATCTATAAGATATTGTTACATAATAATTGAGATATGATTATGTAATCTTAATGATTATTAGTATATTTAATTTCTATATTTAACTTGATGTAATGCCTAAATAAAGACATTTTATTTTATTTTATTTTTAATTTTTTTTGGAAACGTTGGAAACCCCGCCGCCAAACCACTCGACCTGGGCTTAAGCGGAGCAGGTAAAACCTCCGGCTGCCCCAGACTCTTATAAGAAACGCACCATTTGGATTCGAACCTAGGACCTAGAGGCCAGATCCTAAACTCTACACCACCAAACCACGTCCCCTGGGGACCTATATAAAGACATATCTCTTGTAATTTTAAGTATTCAGATATATAGAATTGTCTTATACCTTTACAGTTTCCATAAAGCTTATGTGAGGAGGGATTTTTCTCTCAAAGACATCAATTGGTAAATCATGAAGCTTTGTTTATTGTTTTTGCTATGTGCATGCATAGTTCATAGACATGGTTTACATTATTGTGCTTTTTGAGTGCAACCTCCCACCAAGCATATTTCAAGACTCTCTCTTTGGAACAGTAATTGGGGGAATCCGTGGTCATTTCCTTTCTGATTTGACACAAAATATCTTCTATTACTGAGTACCGACTCCATTGAGTTGAGGGATCAGAATTAAGACACTGCATAATGCATTAATACAATAATATAGGTCAGGATTGACTCGTTAGAAAAATCGATATAAAGCCTACCGACAATTTTCCATTTCTTCATTATATTTAAAGTCTGCCTGCCTTACAAGTAATCATGTTTTTCTGAACACGTTCATGGGGCTATTTTATGAATTCTGCCTTTTAGTGGAGAAAAAAAATGCAATTTTCAGATGCTAGATGTGAACAGATGTACAATGATGATTTGTAGCATTCCACTAGTAAACAAAACTCAAGAAGATGTGTGGCAAAACAAAATCTAAACCATTATGAAGGTCTGAAGAAATAATGTACTAATATCATCTCCACTTAAGATTAAGGGTGGCAAAATTAATCAACGAATCGAATTCTTGTCGAATATTGAACGAAATAAAAAACGAATCAATTTCTCCAAATCCATATTCGCTTTAATGTAAATCAAATCTAATTGAATTGAATAAATTAATCCTAACCTAGATTGCCAAACCCTGCTTAAGATGCTTAAAGACATTGGAAACTTAAAAGGAGTTCAACAAAGATGTCTTTTCGGAAATGATTCCTTTTACACCTTATTTGAAATGTCATGCAAGTTCCTTTGATGTTTCTGTCACGTTTCACCTTAAAAATATGTGAGCTCATATTTTGGAGCGTGATGAAACAGTTATCTCATATAGAGTACAATGACGTCAAAGGATCCATTTAGCGGACCCCACCTAGTGGGATAAGGCTTTGTTTGGTTTGATTTAGTTATTTTGGCTGGCCATAAACTTTGCGGTGCCCTGTTTGAATTGATTATTGGTGTTTCTATTACGTTTCAGCTTAAAAAATATGAGAGCTCATATTTTGGAGCTTGATGAGAAAATGATCTCAGATAGAGTACAATGGTGTCAAGTGTGATAAGGCTTTGTTTGGTTTGGTTTGATTTGTTTATTTTGGCTGACCATAAACTTTGTGTTGACCCTGGTTTGAAACAATTATATTTGTCAATCCATGTCCATGCCCAGTGGATGGGTGTATTACTTCTTAATGGTTGAGTTGTCTTTCCAAATTATGAACTTTTGTTCAAACTTATTCTGGAAAGTCTTGTTTATTCATTTGATGCCAGATTTAACTTATTTGTGCAGGGTACTATTACTGAGGCAATCATATTTGTGATGCATGATCAGGATTGCAATCTTGTTAAGTGTGGAGTTGTTGTGGACTTGCAGTTAAGGTACCTTTACCAGCTATGATGCTTGCACACTTCCTTTATAATCTGAGTGGTTTATGATGAAAATTTAAGTGTTGTATCATCATTGTTTGCGCTGCTTCTGCTGTACATTGATGTATTTACATGAACATATCTTATGTATTGTTCATTTATTCACTTTAGATGGTTGTTGTACAACAACTCAGATGCCTTTAATGGCCAATGGATCAAGTACAGTACCCAGTTTGCGCTTGTTCTGTGATAAAGCAATTGAATTTGACATATTTTCTAATTTGTAAAGATGTTTCTATAGTATGTGCATGTGGGGAGCTTATGACCGTGAATAACATTAGTAAGTGAGAAAAATTCAAGTGTCAATAGAACTCATGCCCTCAACAATTAGAAATCAAAATTAGAAATATGGATTTGCTTTCTTAAACAACTTTATCCCCAAAGATAATGAAATATTTCATTAATAAAACATCACAATGAATTGTTGTGAATATGTGGTCATTTCGGTTCGATTATAAATTTAAGAAATCCCAAAGACTCGAACCTAGTAAGGACGAAGTCTAACAACATAAAATCATATATCGCACATCTCTTTAAACTGTTTGGATCGGAAATTGTATTCACACTGAAATCGTCTGAAGGAACTGGAGGATTTTACGGGCTGGTCCGAATGTCCCACCTCTGCTAGTGTAGGTGAATATGAAATTCGAAATAGAAAATATACAATGTACAACCGTCTATGTACAATCTAATATAAGAAAAATAAATAAGCTTATAAGGAAACTCCAAACTTTATTTTATTTATTTATTTATTTTTAGCAAAAAACAAAAAAAAAAACCACTTGAAAGTAAGTAGTACGTGTGCAGAAAGAGTTGTAAAAAACTATCAAAACGGTGAACACGACTGCCGGCTGCTTTAATGTATAATGAGTACTTGTATGCGCAAGTCTGAGAATGATAAATCAAAATTCAAAAATCTGCAGTGGCATCTAAAGATTTTATTATTTAATTAAAAAATAATGCTGTAAGATAGTACTGTCCAATCTATTTGTTGTGGATACTGAGATGTGAAGACTGATAGTGATGCCTATGGCAATCGCAATTTAATTAAACAAGGAGACCTGTGAACGTCGTGGGGCCAGGGGCTCATCTTAAGTCATTAAGGAAATAAATGGGAAAGCATAATTTGTGCCCTCGTTTAATGTCATATGCATAATGCATGGATTAATATTTGCTACATTATGTATAAAAGGCGTGGGTATGCTTAGGGCACAAAATATGTTCGACTAAATGGTGCGATATGTGTATCATTTAGTGCAGCATTTATAAAGAATGTAATGTGTCCGATGTGTATGTGATGGTTGTGTGAACGATCCATTAAGGATAAGAACCACAATCCTAGTGATGAAACACTCTGTAACAAGGTCGTCAAAATATCCTAAACATTAGCAACTACGTGGTTCGGGGTAAACTCATGTTCATGGTTCTAGATACTAGCAATGATACAGTTTGTGTCCCATGTTTCGGGTGCACCGGATGCTCCACTACCACTTTCTCACCTAATATTTTTTTTTTTGGAAACATTGGAAATCCTCCAACAATTTACTTGACTCAAGCTTAAGCGGAACATGTAAAATTCCCGACCATCCCAGGCTCTTACAAGAAATGCATCATCTATATTCGAACTCAGGACGTGACAATCATATCCTAAACCATTTGCCACCAAGCCACACCTCTTAGGGCGTCTCACCCAATACATGATGTTGATGGTGTTTTTTAAGCACTATGATTTTTAAGGAGTACGACAGGGGGTAAAAAGAGTAATTTCCTTCTCGGTCGAAATCATTAATGCCGACCTGACCACATGAGTGTTATAAAGCCAACAGGTAGAGACCGAACACTTGATGATAGGTGACCGACCACTTTGGTTCGGATGACCTAGCATTCTCAGATCGGTAGCAGCATTCTCAGCTCAAAGGACTTTCATGACCGACCTCATGAAGACCGAGCATATGGCGAGACGTGCTCCAGAAGATAAGGCATCATATTTTTACGGACAAGATAATAAGTTATCATACTTTCATGGGGTAAACTAGTAAGTCAGTGTCCTAGTAGGATAAAGGAGGTGAAATTAGTTTTTGACTAGGAATCCTTATGGGAAATATAAATTGTTTCAACTAGGAAATTCTTGTAGGAGAATGAATCTGATTTCTACACTATTATAAATAGGAGGGTAGAGTGTGCATAAGAGGGAGGAATATGAGAATCAATATCAAGATCATCACGATCAGACTTGTAAAACACAAGAGATATCAGAGAAGCATATCTCGGTAATAAAAGTATCATTCGTTTTGTGCCCGTGGACGTAGGTGGGATTTGATCCGCCGAACCACGTTAAATCTCTTGTCGATTGGCGTATTTATCTGTCTTTTTCCAAGTTTGCTTTTGGTTCCCCCATAACCAAACAAATTCACAGTTGGAGGAGGATTGTCTCGGGAGTAATATTCCTATATTGCCCTGAGACCAAAATCAGCCGTCAACAGTTGGCGCCGTCTGTGGGGACTCCAACAAAAAGCAACTCGCGTAGTAAGACGATGGCAGAAGGCGGAAATCACCAGTCGTCAGGGAGTTCAGCAGTCAGAATTTTCAGGAATTCATCGTCAGAATTGATAATATTCATAGGATTTACAGAAATACCATTGAACGGAGCTGCCTCAGTCCCGTCCTTTTGGAACCGAAGGAAGGAAACCAACGCAGAACTTTCTCTCACTGTACAGTCATTCAACGTTACAACAAGATCCAAGGCCACCTTCTCAAGGTGGATTCCTCAAAACACATGATTTTCTGCAAGTAGGGAAAACTAGTGCCAAGAAGCAAAAAGGAAACGATGGGGTCGCTCAGGCTGTTAAGAGGCAGAAGGTTGAAGCTAAGACACAGAAGAAAAACAAGAAAGATGAAACTAGTAGTAGTTCAGAGGAGGATTCTGAAGAAGAACAGAAGGTTAAAGCTGTGACCAATAATAAAAACAAAAAACCACATGTTGAAGACTCTAGTAGCGAAGAGGAGGATTCATCTTCAGATGATGAACCACCAAAGAAGCAGCCAGTAACTGCAAATAATGGCTCTATTCCAATTAAGAAAATTAAGCCTGCTGAAAGTTACCTTGATCAGCCCCAAGGGATGAAAAATAATGGATCAGCTACTGCATTAGTATTCTCTGCCAAGTTAAATGACAAAAAAAAATGTACGAGCATGCCACGAGGTTCGGAGCCACCATGCTTGGGGAGACGAACGTGCACCTTACTCCAGTTGAGATGGGAGCGGAGGACTTCAGCTTCTACACGCAGAGGATGCCAGTGGCACATTATTATGTCGGGACAATGAATGAAACACTTAAGCCGTTCATACGACTGCACTCACCGTACTTAGTTGTTGATGAGGATGTCCTCCCTATTGGAGCAGCTCTTCATGCTGCAGTAGCCATCTCTTACTTGGACAACCTTGTTGAAACTCAATAGGGACATGGTACCATGCAAAGTTTTCCAACCCCAAATAACCAAGTTCCACTACAGCTGCTGCAACAGCAGAACCAACAAGTTCCTCATCAATCTCGGCAACTTGAAAGTGAAATGGGTGGCAAAGAGAGCCAATCAACTGCTGATAGTCGAGTTTCTCGTGCAAATATGAACATTTATGGCCAAAATTTTGCAATGCCTTTACATCCACCAAACTTTTCTTTGATGGCCACTGCACCCACTGGTATAAGCGAAAAGAAGCCGCAACAACAGAGCTCCAAGGCTGAAAATCCTGCTCTTCTTCAGAGCTTCCCAGAGGCTGTTAGGCATGGCTACCAGATTATGGCGGCTGCCCGTCAGCACAACAGAAAAATTATTACCGTGTTTCTGAAGAAGGCAAAACTGGAGGCAACATGGTCCTTGATAGTTCAACACGAGCTCCATAAGCGAGCTGAAAAGGGAGGGAGTGCCCCCAGGAGATGGCCTTACCAGGCCGGTTTGGGAAAAACGAAACAGAGAATGTGCCCGCATATATTACACCTACCCGATCATTTGGATCCGTGAGAAGCATAACACGGGGATGGATGATACCCCCGTGGCATTTGCTTACTCCAGTGTTACCGAACATAAGGAGGAAAATGCCCTTAATGTTTCAGACACTCTCTGATCCTCACCTACCTGATTAATGGATCCATAAGAAGCATAGCACGGGGAGGGATGATACCCCCGTGGCGTTTGCTTACTCCAATGTTACCGAACATAAGGAGGAAAATGCCCTTAATGTTTCAGACACTCTATGATCCTCACCTACCTGATTAATGGATCCATGAGAAGCATAGCACGGGGAGGGATGATACCCCCGTGGCGTTTTGCTTGCTCCAATGTTTACCGAACATAAGAAGGAATATGCCTTTTATGTTTCGGACACTCTCTGATCCTCACCTACCTGATTAATGGATCCGTGAGAAGCATAGCACGGGGAGGGATGATACCCCCGTGGCGTTTTGCTTGCTCCAGTGTTAACCGAACATAATGAGGGATATACCCTTAACGTTTCGGACACTCTTTGATCCTTACTCGATCACTCGGATCCAAGAGAAGTATAGCCCGGGGAGGGATTGTGCCCCCGTAGCGTATGCTTGCTCCAGCGTTGTAAGGAGGACCCTCAAACAATACACAGGCTCCATAAAGACCTGAAGTATAGATGATGTGCCCTTACCATTCTAAACGCTCTTTGATCCGAATCCTGGTTCACCGGGACTCTGAATTGAAAGATTCAGGATTGTGTTTTGGAAACCTCGGGCAGGACGCTGCCTTAAGGAATCCGTGTTGTTGTTTACACTTTAACATTTTGTTTTGGGATAAGTGTTAAGTCGCCCCCGCCTTTTAATTTTATTTTCCAGAGTTTTGTTTTTGTTTTTCGCTGGTCTGGCAAGGGGACGCTCGTACCAGATTCGGTAGGGCTTCAAAAGATTGATTCACTTCCCTTCTGGATAAGTCCCAATGATTAATCGGCTCGGGGCTGGATTCGTTCCGCCGATGCCACTTGGTTAATCGGCTCGGGGCTGGATTCGTTCCGTCGAGGCCACTTGTTTAATCGGCTCGGGGCTGGATTCGTTCCGCCGAGGCCACTTGGTTAATCGGCTCGGGGCTGGATTCGTTCCGCTGATGCCACTTGGTTAATCGGCTCGGGGCTGGATTCATTCCGCCGAGGCCATTTGGTTAATCGGCTCGGGGCTGGAATCGTTCCGCCGAGGCCACTTGTTTCTTTCCGGCTCGGGTCTGCTCTTGTACCGCCGAGACCGATGTTTCTTTCTGGCTCGGGTCTGCTCTTGTACCGCCGAGATCGATGTTTGTTTCAGCTCGGGGTCGGGTTACGTCCTACCGAGTCGGCTTCTTTGGACTGGGGATGTAACATTCCCCAGAGCCAAATCTTTCTTTTAGCTCGGGGTCGGGTACGTCCCACCGAGTCGGCCTTTTTGGACTGGGGACGTGACATTCCCCCAGACCAAGTGTTTCGTTCAGCTCAGGGTCGGGTTACGTCCCACCGAGTCGGCTTTTTTGGTCTGGGAATGTAATATTCCCCCAGAGCCAAGTCTTTCTTCAGTTCGGGGTCGGGTTACGTCCCACCGAGTCGGCTTTTTTGGTCTGGGGATGTAATATTCCCCCAGAGCCAAGTCTTTCTTCAGTTCGGGGTCGGGATACGTCCCACCGAGAGACTTATCATTGGCATGGGATCGGAGCATCTCCCCCATGATCGGCCCTCTATTGGTCTGGGGAGGGGACATTCCCCAGAGCCAAATGTTCTTCTCAGCTCGGGGTCGGGTTACGTCCCACCGAGTCGATCGTCATCAGCATAAAGGCAAAGCATTTTTTCTCCACGGGTAGATATCGGGATCCTCGTTGACTGAGCACATGAAGGTGGCAGGAATGACCAGATTTGTAGCCAAGACATTTTTTCTCTGCGATTTCTGGAGTGACCACCGACGGATTCATCGGCACACCATCTTTTTTTATAGTTCCCGGCATCAACTCGCAAACTCGTTGTTATCGAGAACTAGGGGATAGATGTTGATGGTGTTTTTTAAGCACTATGATTTTTAAGGAGTACGATAGGGGTAAAAAGAGTAATTTCCTTCTCGGTCGAAATCATTAATGCCGACCTGACCACATGAGTGTTATAAAGCCAACAGGTAGAGACCGAACACTTGATGATAGGTGACCGACCACTTTGGTTCGGATGATCGAGCATTATCAGATCGGTAGCAGCATTCTCAGCTCAAAGGACTTTCATGACCGACCTCATGAAGACCGAGCATATGGCGAGACGTGCTCCAGAAGATAAGGCATCATATTTTTACGGACAAGATAATAAGTTATCCTACTTTCATGGGGTAAACTAGTAAGTCAGTGTCCTAGTAGGATAAAGGAGGTGAAAGTAGTTTTTGACTAGGAATCCTTATGGGAAATGGAAATTGTTTCAACTAGGAAATTCTTGTAGGAGAAGGAATCTGATTTCTACACTATTATAAATAGGAGGGTAGAGTGTGCATAAGAGGGAGGAATATGAGAATCAATATCAAGATCATCACGATCAGACTTGTAAAACACAAGAGATATCAGAGAAGCATATGTCGGTAATAAAAGTATCATTCGTTTTGTGCCCGTGGACATAGGTGGGATCTGATCCGCCGAACCACGTTAAATCTCTTTGTCGATTGGCGTATTTATCTGTCTTTTGCCAAGTTTGCTTTTGGTTCCCCCATAACCAAAACAAATTCACAGTTGGAGGAGGATTGTCTCGGGAGTAATATTCCCATATTGCCCTGAGACCAAAATAAGCCGTCAACACATGATAAATTTTTTCATGTTTTAAGTTTTTCTTGTTTTCATTTTTACCCATTTAATTAAATTCTAATAGGGGTGAAAATTTTCGGATATGAGACAGGTTCGAAAATTCCCATTCGAGTAATAGAAATTTCGGATACTAAGATTTAATTCCCAAAGGAGCCTGAAATAGTACTCATGTCCCATCCCGTCCCGAACAAGTTTGGGACAGGTAGGGAAATGGGTACACGTCGGGTACTAGGAGTATATTACAAAAATTCTTACAAGCCGCATTATTGGCAAATCTTCTTGCTGCGTCTTCAACATAAAAATGAAACTTAAAATAATACTATCATTGATTACTGAACAAACATATCATTCACACCGAAAGCTGGAGAGGAAAAATCAGGTGTCTTCATCAGCACAAGTGATAAAGCATCATCTTTCTTTGCCATTAACGATGACTAAACAAGCATGAAAGTTACCTCAATCAAAATAAGAATGAAAGTAACTCTCAAAAACAAAAAACAAATGGGTTCGGGAATTCCGGAACCCAACCCGAGAATTCCCAAACCCGGTAGTACCCGATCGGGTACACTCATTTTTTACCCGATCGGTCTTGAATATTATTCTCATACATATTCTGTCCCGAAATTTTTAGGATGTATTCGGAAATTTCCAATGGATACCGAAAATTTGTCATCCCTAAATTCTAGTTCCGCTCACACACACACACTGATCTACCTTTCTAGCTACCGACTCAGCGTTTGCTATTGGAATTTCCACTGGTGCTGCTGCTAATACTGGATCTACTACATGTCGTTTTTATATAGTTATTTTCTTAAAAACGCATGGGTATGGTTTCTGTGCGCGTAGTCTTTGGCATTGACTTAATATAAGACTGAACACAAACTGCAAGACCAAACAAAGAGATCAATGCTACTCATTCTGATCTCAGCTGCTTTGTCTCTTTCTCAAGTACATCAAGCATGAATCATCAATTGATTGTCAGGATTTCTTTTCCGAACCGCTTGAAAGGAAGAGTTCGTCTCGTAAGAAGGTAAAGGATACCAAAAAAACACTCAAATGGGTGCTTGATTCTCGAGGCTGGGAAGACAGAAGAAGAGGTTTTGCTTTCAATTCGCTTTTTGAACTACAGTACAGGGCAGAAAGTGAGCTTTTATAATCCTAACTACTTCTGTGAGTTCGGCCTACCGATCATCCCGGTTGTTCAATTTTAGAGCGTAACGTTGCCCTCGACTGACCGAAAAAACAAGTTCAAAAGAATCACATAAAGAGGTTCCTATCGATCAAAGAAATGAGGGGCTCAAACAAAATAACTTGATAAAGAAAACTAATATCTGGCATTGACGTAGTTGAGGGAGGTTTTTTACCTTTCTATAAGAGAGGAGCTGGTATTCGCTGGTATGGGTGGGCATCGGAAAAGACGGGTCTTAGCGGATTTTGTATTAGAGGAGAAATTATTTCCTGAGTGTGATGCTATTTGATCAGTGATCATAGGAAGCTCTATTTCGCCGCCCTATCTAGTAAGAGCCTTTAAAGCAACGTTTGGCGCAATCAATAAGGGCTCGACTTTCATTGAGGCCTTGCCTGACAGGTTCGCTTATGATCTGCTGAAAATAGTACATCATGTTTTTTAATATCAGTTTTTTTTTTTAATCTCTTTAGGGAAGCCATCCCGTATCTAACAATCGTGTCTTTCGACGAGCTAGTTCGTTTACTCTTTTTAAGTGTGTGTTGGGTTTTTATCCAGAGAAGGTTCAAGTATCAAAGAGGGGAAAAATTGGAGATTGTACTTAATCAAAAGTCGATGACAAATTCCCAAGAGTCCTGAAAGATGATGTTTGATAGAGACTCGACCTAATGGTACATAAGATTTCTCCCGAAAATAAGAGCATCTTGAAGGATGAAGCAAATTGGGATACCGACTCGACCACATGAAGGGTGTTGATTTGGGATTTCTAAGAGTTTGTGGAGCCCGACTCGATAAGGTCATTATATGTCAATCGATCTGGTTGAGAGAGTTGGGCAGAGCTTCGACAAGTATCATCTGCCTCGGTGTGCCGACTTGAGAAACGAAAATGGGATCACATGCTGACTAGTATTGGAGTCATGTGACGTATGCCCTAATTAGGAAGACGTGCTTCTAGAGGGTTAATGATGACTGTGGGAAAGCAACGGTTCTCATTGGAAGTAGCTCCCCCAACTGCTATAGGCCGATGCATCGGCAAAATAGTGGCAAAGCAGAGCCGTCATAGGCTGGTGTAGTTACAAAGGAATAGACTAATCAGATTGGCCAGTTTACGGGTGGTTGAGGAGAGTTATGGCTGCAATGATGAGTAAGTGACATATGATGACGTCAGAGACGGTGGAATAGTGAATTTGGAAGCCTATTTTAGGTGTTGAAGCCACAGATTCAAGTGTTATCAGTTTTTGCATCTCACAACTTGAAAAAACAATAACTCTAAAATTAGAGATAGAGAGAGAAAGCCAATTAGTTACCTAACTATTTGAGAGAATTGTAACAGGCTTGTATAAGACTCGATGTGTTTTATCACTTTGTGACTTCATTTCCCTAATTTTAGCTTGAGTCGATCTTGACCCTGAGCAATAACAAAATATCCATCTTTCTCCAGTGGATGTAGGTAGGAGCCACTCTTCATCGAATCCCGTAAACTGCGTGTTTATCATGTATGCTTGCTAAGTTTGCTTTGGTTCCCTACTAACTAAACAAATTCACTATTGATGGAGGTTTTTTCGAGGGGTTAATTTTACATTGCTCTTGTAACGAAAAATAGTAGTAACAGTTGGCGTCGTCTGTGGGGATCAGTCCAAAAAATGATACAACACGCTAAGACGATGGTAAGAGATGGGAATCATAGAGCTCCAGAGGGCTCGATGATGGAGTGGATAAAAAAGATAGAGGAGAATTTTCGCTTAGAAAGGAAAAAAGTCAGGGAGGATAGGAAGACAACCCAAACCTTTATGAAGGCAATGATATAGAAGGTAGATAGATGAAAGAAATTTCATGTGGGAAAAAAATCAGTGGATGGAGAAGATGAATGAGATAACGGAAGAAAAAACCATTATATGGTCAGGTCGGTGGTCGTGGCCAGTGTCACGCCAGTGGAGGAACTCGAGGAGATGCGTGACCACAGGCAAACCTCAGAATTGTCCAGTAACAACCCTTATTTCGGGGAGAGTGACCTGGGAGAAAATACCATGCTCGGAGAAGGGAGTATAAGGAAGCCTCCAGCAGAGGCCAGAATGATACCGAGGGCTACTTGGGGGATTGATTCCAATACGACGATGTGAGAAGAGCACACGAGGAGGTGTTCGAGATGATCAAGGCATTGAGACGACATCTCCATTTACAAAGGAAATATTAGAACTGGAGTTCCCGAAGAGGTTCTCCACACCCGCAATGGATGTCTATAAAGGAAATACATACCCTAAGTCCCATGTTGAAAACTTCATCTTGCTGATGGAGATCCAATGCATGGTTAGAGAAGTAGTCTGCAAGTAATAATACCACTGACCTTGGGAGGACCAGCCAGCTTATACTTCATGAATCTGACTTCTGATAGCATCAGCAGTTTCTCCCACATGAGGAATTTTTTGTGCGCCACTTTAAAGGGGCGTGTGTCCCGGAAAAATAATTGGGTACTGAGGACGATAATTAGCGTGAGGACGAGTGTTGAAGAACTTTACAAATAGATACCATAGTCTGGTATTAAAAGTGGGGGCGTATGAGTCCCTAAAGACGTTGTAAAGTTTTAAGGGAGCATTGGGGGTTGGGAGATTGTGGTCCCACCTCATAAACCATGAGGTTCCGGACTACGCAACAGTCTTGGAACATGCAATGAGGTTTAGCCTCATATGGTACACTTAGGGAGAAGAAAGAATCAATGCTAGACATATGTCACAACGGTGGCAGTGGATGGAAAAGACTAGGCTCGAGGCTGCAGGAATTCAGGCCCATGACTCAGGGCAACCCAGCACTTGAGAGAAGGCCCTCGATTAAGGTTGCACATATTGCGGGGGGCACAACATACACAGCCCTTAATAGACATTTGTCATATATAGCTCAGAAAATAAAGGATAAAATATTGTTGACAGAGCCGACCCGAGAAGATTCCCGGTAGAGAAGAGGGATACTAAAGCCTATTGTAAATAGCACAATATAAGGGGACATGACATCGAGAGCTGCAGAGACCTGCATGTGCAGGTGGAAGACCTGGCGAGGAATATTTACCTCAAATAATGCATTGATCATGAGGCCATAAAAGCGAGACAGAAAAGAAAATAGAGGCCAATATTCACCATTGTTGGGGGATGACGTTGGCATGAGACTCAAACCAGGCAATGAAGAATAATTGCCGAAACAATAGCCCCGAGGTGATGACCACTTAGAAAGCCTCAAGAATTTAGAAGCCCATGCCGGTGCCAATATGTTTATAGAGGAGGATGAATGATGACGTACTGATAATCAAGGCCAACATCGGTGGGTCAAAGGTAGACATAATATTGGTGGACCCTAGTAGCGTTGTGGACTTTATATCCAAGGAGGCCTTGAATGTACATGAAGTGGAGTTCATCACTTTGATCCATATTGCATTCCCATTGTACAAGTTTTGGGGATCTACAGTTGTTCCACTAGGTCGGTACAACTGACAATGACCATTAGGAAAGCCCCCATACTGGGATTATAATGATGGACTTCACTGTGGTGGACTGTCTGAGTATTTACCAGATGATTTAGGGAAGCCCTTTATGATGAAGTCAATGGCAGCTATGTCGAGCTACTACGTGAATTTGAAGCTCCTGACCAGGGTAAGGGTCGGGGTAGTATACGGTAGCCAGAAAGTGGTCTTGGTGAAAAATGCCAATGGCAAATGGAGAATGTGTGTGGATTTCTCTGATTTGAATAAGACTCGCTCAAATGACAACTTTCCACTTCTTAAAGTGGACCAGCTGATGGATTCAATGGGTTGCTAAGTTTCATGGATGCTTTCTCGGTATGCAGTCAGATCAAAATGTTCCCCGAGGATGAAGAAAAGACAGCTTTCATCAAGGATCAAAGGCTGTTACTAGTATAAAGTGATGCCTTCGGGTTGAAGAATGCTGGCAGCGACGTATCAAATGTTGGTGAACTGATTCTTCAAAACCCTCATTGGTAAGACGATGCAAGTCTATGTCGATGACATGATAACAATGACAGTATTACCTGTGGATCATTTGAAGGACCTAAAGGAAACATTCGAATTCCTGATGAGACTTAATCCAGAGAAGTGTGCTTTTGGAGTATCCTCGGGAAAGTTTTTGGGGTACGTGGTTAATGCGAGAGGCATTGAGTCCAATCCTTAGAAGATCAAGGCAGTGCTAGACCTAAAATCGCCAAGAATAGTGAAAGAGTTATAAAGCTTGACTGGTCGGGTTAACAACGCTTAATCTGTTCATTTCTAAGGTCACCAGTAAGTGTCATGTCTTCTTTCAACTGACCAAGATGGCAAAGAAAGATGTCAAGTGGACGAGCGAGTGCGATGATGCATTCCAACAACATAAATGGTACCTGACCCAACCCCAAATTCTGGCCAAGCCAATTCCGAGTGAGATGTTATTTATGTACTTAGCTGTTTCAGAGCATGTTGTAAGTTTAATATTAGTATAAGAAATAGAAAAAAAATTCAGAGGCTGGTTTATTATTCTAGCAAGGCATTATTAAATGCGAATCCCGATACTTGGCTCTTGAGTTAATGGCTCTATCATTAGTTACATAAGCTAGGAAATTACGTCCATACTTCCAAGTTCAACCCCATCGGGGTATATACTGACCACCCATTTAGACAAATATTGCATAAACCTGATACCTCGGTCGTCTAGTAAAGTGGTTGGTAGAGCTTAGTGAATATGATATATGTTACCTGCCCTGGTTGTCAATCAAAGGGCAAGCTGTAACTGACTTTGTGGTAGAATTCACCGGCCCCAAGTCATGGTGGTCAGAGATGAGGAAAAATGGGAATTGTTTGTTGTTGGGTCAATTAGCTCACAATGATGTAGAGCTGATGTCATCCTCGGTAATGGGCATGACTGGGAGTTAAGTTACGCTCTAATATTTATGTTTGAGGCAGCTAATAATGAAGCTGAGTACGAGGCGATCATGGCCGGTCTGAGGCTCTGTGAGGCTGTTGGGGTTAGAGATGTGGTTGTGAAGAGTGATTCACAGCTGGCCATCCAGCAGTTGAATGATGGTTTTCGGGCAAGAGAGCCCAACATGATAGCTTGAAATAATGAAGAATGTGACATTTGAACAGATCGTTCGGGATAACAACTAACAGGAAGATTCGTTGGCCTAAATAACATCATCCATCAAGTGTAAAATCCCTCAGGTAATTCCCTTGGAGATCCTTGAACCAAAGAGTGTGGGAGGATCAAATGTGATGGAAATAGAGGTTAAAGTTAAGCCAACTTGGATGGACTCAATCAAAAAGTACATATAGCCCGAGGATTTACCAGGGAACAAGAAAGAAGCAATGAAGCTGAGGTATTAGAGTGCCATTTTTGTCTGATTGATGAGGTACTTTATATAAGAGGCTACATGATACCATATCTGAGGTGTCTGAGGCCCGAAGAGGCTAATTATGTATTGAGGGAAATTTATGAAGGTATTTGTGGGAGTCATGCTGGTGGGAAATCTATCACTCACAAAGCACTCAGTGAAGGTTTTTACTTGCCGATGATGCATTAAGACAGGCTCAATATGTCCCGTGTAAGTGTCCTAGACATGCCACGGGATCTCTAAGCGTGATTATTGCGTGAATTATCAAGAAGTTTGCGGAAAAACTTACATTGATCGGCTTTGAATTCAAAACTTTTCCATGGATGTGTAGAAGCTCCAAGCATTCTTTGTTGTTCCAAACTGAAGGGTGAGTTTCCCTAACACCTTCTTTTGACTCTCTATATGCTAGCAAGTTGAAATTTTGCAACAAAATTCAAAGAAAATAAAGAGAGGAATTCAACCATTTGAGAGAAATGGGAGAGAGAGTGAATAGTTGGTGTTTCCAAAACAAGTGTGTTTTATATGGTTTCCAAAACCATGTTGGAAAAAGGCAAGTGGTTTTGTAAAAACCATTTACTTTTTGCCAACTACCACCATCACATTTGACAAGTGATGTGAGTGGTGGGTCCCACCCAATTAAATTCAAAATTCAAATGGGATTAGACAACACACTTCGGGCTCAGTTACGTTTAATCCGATTAAACGAACTTTCCGTCGCGACGTAATTAAATAATAATGCCTAGCAAAATTATTATTAAAGTCGCTTACGAATTAATTCCAAATTAATTTGTTCACTTGAATTAAAATCCAATTTTAATTCCGCTTTGAAATCTAATTTCAATTAATATATCTAATATATTATTTTAGCCCGAATAAATAAATTAAATAGTAAAATCTAATTTCACTATTAAATTCATTTTACCGATTAATTCCAAATTAATCGCATTCTCTCTTCTCGACGAATTTAATCCCAGATAAATTCTCGACGCAATTAATCCGAGATTAATTCTTTCTCTGTTAATTAATCTCAGATTATTCTTACCGTAATAATCCCAGATTAATTTTCTCTTTCATAATTAATCCAGATTAATTCTATTCGAGTCAAATCTCATCGGTGAATCTTTGGGAAGCGACCCAAGAGATCCCTGGATATGTTGGCAGTAAATACGGTCATCGGACTATCTAAATACGTGCGTACCCGGTACCACGTTCTTATCGATTTACAAGACATGGTTGGCTTCTAGCAAAGCACTGTGTCTACCCAATTCTCCAGAAATATTCAACGAAGAATATGTCATCTTTATCAGGCGTAGTATACAGTGTATTGCGTATTACGATCCAGTATCGGATGTCACATGCTAGGCCTGGGGATGGAATTGTGTCTGCCCCGTACGAAGAATATATCGGATCACTGGCAACTAGTCTCTATAATAGGATAATCATGACCTAGTCATATTATCCCGTTGACTGCAGTACTTAAGAGTACTAGTTCCGTATCCTACGTGATCATCATCTCCATATGACTGAAGTGATACTTCCATCTTGACATCACACTCAATACACTACGATTCTCAGTAAACCTAGAAGAGGCGTACACAGAACCTGTTAAAGCCCCGGACGACCAAAACCAAAGCGTACTGATTGTCGCAAGTATTAGCGATGCA